>JAJJMC010025839.1:0-35638 GCA_023531435.1 Papaver californicum
CTGGCCATGTACTATGAGGATTTGTCATATTTCCAAAAGGATTCATCTCGTCAGCTGCTAATGTAAGTCTCAGATTGCGAGCCTCGGATGCAAATATTGGGTGCATCTTATCAAAGGTCTTCCAGTTTTCTGAATCGGCCGGGGCCTTAAAATTCCATCATCAATACGTTCTTTTTCATGCCATATCATTTGAGAAGCGGTCTTAGGACACATAAACCACCTCTTAATTCTGGCCTTTAAAGGAAAATATCGTACTATCATTTCAGCAAGTTTCTTCTTAGGTTTTCTTGCTGCACTAATAAATGACTCATCGTCTACCAGCAACCCATCATTTTTCCATCCGGAAGTATCACACATCGGGCACTTATCCAACAGTAAATAGTCTTTCCTAAACAATATGCAATCGTTTGGGCAAGCATCAATATTTTGGTAGGTAAGACCCAAGTCCCTTATGGTTTTTAGAGCCTCATAACAGTTCTCCGGTATTAGGGCAGTTGGAAATGCCTTGATCAGAAGAATCAACAGCTCGTCAAACCATTTGTTAGCCATCCACCATGGGTCTTAATACGAAGTATGTGCGCAGTAAATGATAACCTTGAATAGTTCTTACAATCTGGATAAAGGAGTTCCTCGACCTCCTCCAATAACCGGTAAAACTCTGCAACATCGGAGTTTGAAGCTGCTCCCATACCACCTAGCAACTCATCCCAATCGTCGTTTTCCGGCAAGTTATCTTCAACTGTTCTACTAGTACCCAAAGGTTCCCTTACCTCTGCCTCCCCATGATATATCCAGTTAGTATATCCTTGAGTGAACCCCTGACGCAATATATGTACATGGACGTCATCTCAAGAACGGTATAAATTTTTACTGCAGTTTACACACGGACAAAGAATTGATTCCATCCCAGGTTGTATATGCTCAAACGCAAATTCTAGGAATTTTATGACTCCCTCGCGGAACGCCTCCTCTTTCCTATGCTTTTTAATCCAACTCTTATCCATCGATGCTATAATATCTGTATCGAACACGCACAATTAGTAGAATTCTTAAGCATTCTGCGCTGTTAATATAATTAATATATTTGTACTGTTAACATAACAAACCAAGAAAGAAAAAAAGAGAGCAGAAGGTGGGTATGTGTGACCAGAGAACATCTGAGCCATCATTTTAGTGGATATCCTATTAATTCATTATGACAGGAAGAAGATCTTGTCATTATGTTGGAACCGTTTGTGTGACAGAAAAAAAAGGAATAGTTCATTAAAACAGTTTGTGTTCGGCCATAGTAATAGTTTTCCTTAGCAACATGAGGGTTTGCAATAGCACAGTGCTAAATATTATTTTCATCAGTAAGTCAAGATTATTGCTGCAATCATTTAGCTTCGCATAAATCGACAGTTATGCATATACACATTCACTGCTGCATTGAACATAGTCTTAGAAAGATTTCATTGTTAAGGATGTAAAAGTACTGCAATTGTGGGCTCAACAAACAGAGATGCATGATTGTGTGATGTGTGACTAATATTGAGCTGCAAGATGGCTAACAAGAATAACCAACATCCGAAAATACCATGACATGTTGAATCTAAACACTCTATGGATCATTGTCAACACAAAAACAAATATTCAAGTGCTGGATCATGAAATCAATAGGACACCACTAACACTAATTCTGGAAGAAAACTGCAATCTAATTAATAGTTACATGCCACTATGCTAGTGAATAAACCAGGACAAAACCCAGAGTTCAACATCATACATTGATTACATGTGATTCTCAGCATCAACTCCTCTACAATTAGCAAGAAAGATGTAACGGTAATTTATTTCATGTCAGACTAATTCCTAAATCCCCAATATCATACCAAAACCTAATTCCTAAATCCCCAATTTCATACCAAAACACAATGTGTAACACCCAAAACCTACTTCCTAAATCCCAAATTTCATACCAAAAAAAGAAAACCCTATTTTAGCAAATTAATCAAAGTACACAGAATTTCATCAAATACCACAAAAGTTAAAAACCTACCGATAGTGGAGAAACATCAGATTCTTTGGAACATATTGAGCCAACTGAATGCATTACCGATCGTGGAGTAAGCGTTAGTAAGAGAAGTTGATGAGAATTAATGTGCGGTTAATGTTTGGGTTTAGGTAATTTTTTGTCTGCAACTTGGACACTTGAAAGTCAGTGAAGTTAATGTTTGGATCCATCAATGGAACCCTGTTTTTAATTTTATCGGTGAACCCTGTTTTTAATGTTTCAGTGCAACCCTGTTTTCATGTGTTTTAGTGGAACCCTGTGTGGAACCCTTTCTTTTTTATGTTTTAGTGGAACCATGTTTGGGTTTAGGTAAGTGGCGTTTTGGGGTAAGGTCACGAAAGGATTTGGATCCATCAATGAAAATCTTTAAAAGTTTAAGTGTGTTATAAATCATTTAGTCTACAATTTATTTTCTAAAGTGTGGGGTAACATGTACATTTTATAAAACGAACTCTGAACCTTTAACCATGAAATCTGTACCATTAATAACCTTATTCCCTAAGTCGTATCTTCATCGATACCCCGAACCCTAAACTCCAAAATATGTCTTAATAACCTCATCCCCTAAGTCGGATCTTCACCGGAACCCCGAACTCGTTAAACTTATCGGACACGCAAAATGGGATGTCTCATGTGTGCAAAAACTTAAGAGTCGCAACATTAACTCTAAACTACGAGACATCAAGCTTTGCGTCCCAATTCCTTTCAATTGGGATGCTCATATATTTTTTGTTATTAGATAAAGCTTAACTTTATACAAGAAATTAAGCTACATCTCAATTTATTTTAATTGAACATCTGTTGGGGTTCAACCCAAATCATCAAATCATAACTTATAAACAAATGACAAACTAAGAATTCTAGTTACAATAGACTACTTGTTATGGGTGCTGGAACGAATGATTTTTTACTAAGCTTTTGTATAGAGCTTCAGGTATAAAACAATATTTGATTGATTAATGTGAACCATTTTGATTTTAGGAAATATGATTTTTTTCATGAACAATATGATGCATAACAGATATTGGTGATATATTCATACCGGATTCATGTTGTATACCAATTCTGAATTTGTTGTAACTTGTACTCAAAATATCACAGCCTTTCCTGAGAACACACTAATAATCCATAACAAAAAAGTTATTGTTTGTTCCAATGGTTGCCAATGGTTGCCTTAGTTTGTTGCATATTATAGTTGCATTGAAACTGTGTTGTTTGCATAAACTAATTCTATTACCATTACTAATGTATTTTCTGTATGCAGGTTATAAATTATGATTATGACTTAACAGTTAGTCCGAGATTTCGCCGATAATCTCCCCGAGATATCGTTGTCAAGGTGTCAAGGTCCCGGCCGCGACGAGATCGAGATCCGAGATTGACTAGATTGCTAACACACACAATGAAAAAAAAAACAAACATTTTTGATGAATCCTAATTTCCAAAAATCGTTATGTTACGATAGAAATATCCGTTTCCGACATTCAAAATATGTTATCCACCTTTCAAATTTTTGTTTTAGTAACATGGTAACTAACACACACAATGGTAACTAACACAAAGTTGTAACTAACACAAAATCTGTATGACCATCCAACATCAAATCTGGACCATCAAAATATTTTCATGATCTGTATGAGGCACCATCACCACCGTTAATTTTTTTTAATCAAAACCCTAAAAAAAATTCCTCTTTCATTTTCGGCATTTGCTTTTCTCTCTCCACCAATTTGAGGCGCCTCTTGCGAAAACTAGGGTTCCATATTCGACATCATCATCACCACCATCACCACCGAATCTGAATCATTCAACACCATCACGACCACCTGCTCACTCGGTAAGGTCTCTCTCTGATGTTACTGTTCTCATTATGTTTTGTTTTTCTGATTCATTTCTACATTTTCGTTATTTTCTGTTCAAAAATGGGTTCTTCATTATAACATCATATCATTCGTTTAATTCATTACTGCTTGTTTCATGATATTGTTGAGTTATAATTAGTGGGTTTAGGTTAGTGTTTGTGGATCTGATATTTGATGAATGTTTTGGTTAGTGTTTGTGGAAGAAATCTATTAGTCCTATTCATAAATGTTTGCATTCATTGTCATTCTCTTGTATTGAAGTTAGTTGATAACTCTTAATACTGTAATATCACTGGGTACATTATGTGCAGTGGACTTTATTTGTATTCGTTGTTATCTTACTTAGGTAGTGAAAGTGAAATTGTCCCATTATGTGTAGTAGACGTTATTTGCATTATCTTACTTAGGGAGTGAAAGTGAGACTGTCTCATTATGTGTAGTAGACGTTATTTGCATTATCTTACTTTTTTATGTTTCAGTGAGACTGTCTCATTATGTGTAGTAGACGTTATCTGCATACATTGTCATTTATTGGTCATTTAAGTTTGTTGCTAACTGTGAATACTTAATAAACAAATGAAATGAATACTTATGACAAAGATCTGACTTCTTAGTAAGTCTGACTTCCAATTCAACTTGCTTCTAATTATCATACCTAACAGTTCAGGTTTTTCATTTTCAGAAATGGCTAGAATGAGAGGCGCTCTTATAAAGCAAGTTCCCCGGAGTGATCCGATGACCACTCGACAAAGGGGGCCAGTTCACATGAGTGATACGAGGTTCACTCGACAAAGAGGGTCGGTTCACATGAAATTTGTTAAAGGTAACAATATTCCTCTCCCTTATTTTGTTTATTTATTCATTTCATATGTTTTTCATGTATTAACTTTTTTGTTTACGGGTTACTGCAGAGAAGGGTGGTACTTCTACAAATTGTATTAAAGTCCAGAAAGCGATCTGCTGCAGCTTTAACAACTCCTCAAAGGTCGTTAAAGAGAACAAAGCCAGCCATAAGTCCTCCATTACAAATAGTCATTCCAGAAAAGGCAAAAAGCTCAACACAAGCACAACGGTCATTGTCATGGGATGTTGAACCTGTAACGGGTGGCAGTCAACGATCTATTTTGCGACAAGCTTTCTATCCACCACATAATGATGTAGAAAACAATGGGAGTCAAAATTCTGTTTCTAGGCACTTCCCTACTCCAATGTGTGATGAAGTTGGAAATCGCCTCAACCAACGGTCTGCTTCAGCTTCTAATCTCTCACGTGGTCAGCACATCAATCCCCGTGTGTCTCCTCGACGACATTCCCATCAGTCTTATAAAGAACTTGAGTCAACCCCGATCAGGAGTCCTCGAAGAAAAACTTTGTTGGCTCGTAGTCAACTTGAATCGACACCTCGTAGGAGTCCTCGGTTGTATCGTCCACATCAAACTCATGAGGTGGCTGAACCTGTCCATGTTTCACCACAAGTAGACCATTGTGGTTGTTCGCAAGAAGCCACTAATTCTCCTCAGGATGCTGATTCTTCCCAACCACTTCGTAAAAGCAAATTTTTTTAACTTAACTCTATTTCTTTCACAATTGATTTCCTACTAACTGGTCACTGTTTCTACTGATTTCCGTTTATTACACAGAGAATACTAGGGGTATTACCACTCTGCCTAATGTTGCACTCAGAGATATTGGTGAGGATAAATTGAAAGTGGAAGTTTCTAAGCACGGCTTGGTGGGTACATTCGCCCTTGAATGTATTCTAGCAATAGGTATGTGGGTGCGCCAGAGTGACAACTTCCCTTTGACCGTGCGTCTGTTTATATACATGCCTGAAGAAAAGATAGCAAGAGTATCTAAACTTGTCATGGTACGTAAAACTTAATTCACCTTTCTATTTATTTTCTTTAGTTTCATGAATGTTTTTAATCAATGGTAATTGTATAACATATTTATTTTTTGTTATAGGATTACTATATCTTAGTACCTGATGACGCATTCGCTAAAAAGACTATTAGAACACAGATGAGGTTGGCTTATGTGAGATATCGCTTTGAGTTGGCTAAGCATTATCGCTCGTTTGATAGTCATGAAGAAGCTTTGCTGTATCCATCCCCTAGAATTCGCAATTTGGAGGACTGGACATATATGTGTGACTTCTTCAACACGAATGTTGCGTTCATTGTATGTTAATTTGCTGGTTATCTCTTTGTGCAATGTATTTTAATGATTTGACATCTTAGATAATAAATTTATGTTGAACATTTAACATGGAGACGTGGTGTCCAGATATTTGTTAGAGTGTCTTCTAACTTGCATTTTTCATATTTAATTGGTAGGATGCATCAGAAAAATCAAGGTTGTGCGGAAGGCACAAGCTCTGAACCATACAAATGGTACGCAGAGTTTTGCTAGGAAAGCGCATGAGAGGGTAAATCTTAAATTGTTTATTGTTGTATTTTGGATGTTCTTTATGTCTTAAATACTTTAAGTGTGGTACACTAACAACCTTCATATCATTAGGAACGTAAAAATCTCCCGACCGATCCACTAAGCATGTTCATGGTGACACACAAAGCAAGCAATCTTGGTAAAGTGTGTCAAAACTGGCAGGTACAAATTTCCTTCATAATAGCTAATGGTTTAATGCCTGAACCATAATAGTTAATGCATGCTTAATAGCTAATTGTTTAAATGTGTTAAATATGCATTTCTTAATGTTTGTATGAATTTTGCTACCGTGTGAAATATTCATGAGCCCTGGTATTACATATTAGAAGAAACATGTCTTTTTTTCTTGTTTTGTTTTCATTTCAATTAGCATGTCTTTTTTCCTCCCCAGAACTGTACCATAATATGACACTACATGTAGAGTATTCTGTAGCATGTCATTTCAATTAGCATGTCTTCAATGATTCTATGGTGTTAATGTATGAAACCTTGTGTTGGATTGTAATTTGAATGATTTGTATGTGTATAGTGTGTGATTTCTTGTGGTTAGTTTAGTTTGTGTTTGTCAAATTATGAAGAAGTTTTGTTACTGAGGAATTGCATGAGCTACATATTGAAATATTTTTCAACTTGATGTGTTCATTTATTTTATGATGAATTGATGCTGTTTGCTTATCGAATAACGGAATAGTCTACATGTGAATAGAAAGACACGGAATAGGGCTCACCTTGATTATTACTCTTGGTTATTAGCAGGTTTATGTACTTTTGCGCTTGATGTTCATATATCAGTTTCTAGGTGTTACTTATAGCTGTACTTGTTTCATAACATGGCTTGTACAGCAAAATATTTTATCATTCAGAAATATTTTGTAACTAGGATCATTTTGTTTGCTTGCTACTTGCATTGCTCTCATATGCTTTAAAAGATGTAATCCTTGAAGATCTTAAATGCATTTCCTGAATCCCACTCTTTTGGTAGTATCAACAATAGGACCATTACTGGTATTGACTGTGGTGTAAATACTATATAGTTGTAAATACAATAGGAGCATTTCCTGAATCCCACTATGAGGACCTATGGTTATTAGCAAACAATACTAGCCACAGTTGTATTGACTATGGTGTAAATACTATATAGTTGCTTGACTTGCTTCTAGTATTGTATTTCTAACACTTATGTTAACATCTTGACCAGATATTATAGTTGCTTGACTTTCTTCCAGTATTGCTTCCCGTATTGCTTCTAGTTTATAACATTACATAATGCTTAAGAATTCTACTAACTGTCTGTGTGTAATGTGTGATTTCTTGTGTTTAGTTTAGTTTGTGTTTGTCAACTTCATGCGTTCATTTCTTTTATGTAATGTGTGAATTCTACTAACTGTCTGTGTGTAATGTATGTAATGCTTGAGTTATTTTACTAACTGTCTGTGTGTAATGCTTGAGTTAATTTACTAACTGTCTGTGTGAATACTACTAACTGTCTATGTGTAATGCTTGAGTTATTTTTCAACTTCATTCGTTCATTTCTTTTATGATGAATTGATGTTGTTTGCTTATCGAATAACGGAATAGTCTACATGTGAATAGAAAGACATGGATATGAGCTTGGCTGTTGTTGAAGGGGGAAGTGCATTTAATAACAATGCTTCATTTCAGTATTATGGGTGTAATATATTTTTTAAGCAGCCTTGTCATCTACATGTCATTAAGTGCACTATTAAAATGTGCTGGTAGTAGGTGTAAACTAATCGGTTGCATGTTTTTTTATAATATTTATGCAGTATGAAATGAACCGGCTGAGTGAATAAGTTCGTCTAGGAGAAGTGAACTATACTCCCGAAGAAATATATTAAAAGGTTGTTGATCCCCGTCGCTATGGGGACAAGCGTCCTCGTAAGTCAAAAGTCGTTTCCGGCAGCTTCACCGTATACGAAAGAAATGAAGCCCAACTCACTGCTCTCAAAGAACAGCTGGACTTGGAAAAGAAGAAAAAGATTAAGTTGGAATGGATAGAGCGTGATCTAAGAGAGTATATGAACGAGGCTTTGAAGAAGATGGGAATTCAACCTATGCCAGATTATTTGGAAGATGATTCACTAGATGAGCATGAAGATGAGGCAGATGGAGGTGCTGATGATGATCATGATGTGCAGGCAGATGGAGGTGCTGATGAAAATCAAGAGAATGATTTGTATGCGGAGGATGCTGATGACAATCAAGAGAAGGAGGATGCTGATGACAATCAAGACAAGGATTTGTATGTGGAGGATGACTCTGACTAACGTAGCTTGAAGTCCCTTTTATTTTGGTGAACAATGGATGTGCGCAGTTTTTTTGAAGCAACAACCAAGTATAATGCTGACTTTTTTAACTTGCACAATGTGATTTACAATGTATGTGCAGTCAACAAACAGGTATACTGCTGACTATTTTTTGGTGTACATGTGGTGTACAATGTATGTGCAGTCAACAAGACTTATACTGCTGACTTTTTTTGGTGTACAAAGTATGTGCAGCATATATATGTTTTTTGTTCTCTTGGGAAGTGAAACTAGACATTATGATGATACAAGAACCATCCACTTTGTATGTATTTTGGTTCTTGTTGGGTATGTGTATGAAACAATATTGGGTTATGCTTTTTGGTGGGATACGCAAATGAAATATATATATATTTGTAATTATCTAATCTTCTTAATTAGATGTTTTCATTAATTACATAAATTTTAGTTATAACTTTTTTTAATTGTAATTAGATTTTCGGATTATTTAAATCAAATGAGCAAAGAAATTGAGTAGCTTAAATACTCTAGCAACCAACTTTAAGCCAATTAAAATCTGAATTCTAAAATAATTTGGAAGCTTAAATATTTAAACAATCAACTTGAGTAAAACTTTGATACCTTAAAAGTTTAAGCAACCAACTTCAGGACAATCAAAACCACAAATCGCCTGTAGCAAGCAAAATCATTTGATCGCTTAAAATTTTAACCAAGTAACATCAGGTTAAGTTGTTCCATGTATCTTCCAACTAGGTAGTTTAATAGCTCCTTAGTCACAAGTTGCTTCTACAGAATAAAAAGTTTTGTACCTCAAAAGCTTGAGCAACCAACTTCAGGCCAATCAAAATCAGAAATCACTTTTAGCGAGCAAAATTATTTGATCGCTTAAAACTTTGACCAAGCAATTTCAGAAAGAGTTGCTAAATGTATCTATCAACTAAATAGTTTACTTGCTTTAGAATGATTGGTATATCTGAAGCGATTGATATTTGACTTGCTATATTGGTTGGTCTAGATATTAACCTCTATCTGTTGCTTTAATTAAACTAAGCAACGTAGCCCCTCTTGTCATTCTAAAGTTAACCAACTTCTTTATAAACTATTGAGCAACGAATATACGTTTCTTAAGCTAAATTAAGCAACGTTATATATGTTGCACAACACGTTACAAAATGTGCAATTCATAGCACCGATATATGTTGTTTAAATTCATAGCAACAAAAATAAATATTGCAAAATGGTATCATGTATGCATCCATTTTCTCGGACACATAATAAGTTATACAACCATTTTTATAGCTGCATAACTTATTAGTTGATTTCAGTACTAACAAAAAAATTAATACATGATATATTTATGGATCTACATCGCCGACTTGTTGAATTGACTTCAATAGAAGATAATAGTTACAGTTGACATACAGAGCGTATATATACTCGATTGTCACAAAAAAAACCCAGAAAAAACTAAACCAACATTCAAACACTGAATAATATAAGAATATTGGGAAAAAGCCCCAAATTTTAACACGAGAAACCCTTTTTCTAAAATTATAAACTCTAACTTAACAATTTAAAAAGCGATTAATCACATGGAGTGTTCCACAAGCTGGGATTGGTATGTGCGTCGCCTCAGCTGAGACTCCTGTACAGGCTGCTGCAAGAAGATTGTGGTTGGGTCATTCGGATCAACATACCTACACTCACTAGACAAGACATAGAATCACCTAATCATTGTATCCGCAATGACGTATGAAAAAATAACAGCAAAAAAAGAAACTGTAGTAGTTTCCAGTATCAATGTTAAATATGTTTCTCTTTTACTTACGCGCTTTGCATCATCTCATCACCCGTTTGGGTTACTTGTAGTGGGTCTACCTGCGGTGCTTCTTGGGAAACAGCAAACTGTGCTATGGAATGTTGAGAGTACTGTCTCACAGAACCAATCAATTTGAAAAACAATGGGACAAAGGTACCGCATCCTCCTTCCTTGAATAAGATCCTGAAGGAATGAGGCGAGCTGTATTCACCATCTGGAACTACCTGGCAGAGATTGAATATTACATTCAATAGTATCATTAATTGAATTTTTTTTTTTACCATTTCTTAATGAAACCAAAACATAACCGACAATGCCTAACACTTGCAGGATCCACGAAACCGGAGACATTGTTGCAAAAAAAAAATTGGTTGACTGAACCTTTCTCCTCGCATGAAGAGCTAGATAAAAAGAAAAGGTTGATTAAAAGTTTTCAGAACATGATCATCGAACTACTTCGCATATAATTATTTTCTAGCAGAATCAAAGTTATAGATTCAAAATAGACCCTTAGGTGACTATGTAATTCTCTAGTGATGCTACTGGTTGTATCTAAAAAATACAACACACTTAACGAGATACAGCAACAAGCAAACATGGGTATTCGTCCAAATATCCAAAGGAATGGAGGAAATGATATGTAAAATGATGTCAATCCAACTGATCAAAAGTAACTTGCCATGTTTAAACTTATTGTAATATAATCTATTGATTTGTCCCTTATTGCTGGTAATGACACCATAAAACTAACATGAACATAGTACCTGATCGACTGTACATTGGAGAGAAAAGCAAAAAGGAAACAAACCAAGATTGTGAAGTATTTGATAGAGAAAGATAGACCGCTTGTGTTGCCGTAAATCGATAGCCTTTGCAGTACAGAATCTGAGTATTATGTTTTAGTAAAACACTTGAACCATCAATAATTGGGGAACAAATAAGTGACATAGACGTACATGACTGGATACTTGGGAAATGAATTGGCAATTGATAGAATAACAAATATCAATCAATCTTAAGAAATTGTAACCCTAAAAACCTGATAAATTAATTTTAAAATCATACTTATAGAGAAATATACCTTGGGATCTTGTTAATTTCAAATTCGACACTTTCTCTAGTAAAATCGAACATCTCGTTCACAAAAGGGACGGGCATCCCATTTGTAAACATTAGTGGATTAAAAGGCATCTCAACCGTCTCCTCCCCCAATTCAATTTATATTTGAATCCTGTCTTGCTTATTCTCCTAGTTGATTGGGTTTGTCAGAAGTAAAAATTAGGATCAAAACCTGTCGAAGAAAAAGGAATTAGGGATGAATTCTGCCGACACTTGATGTAGTTTTGATTGTAATAAGAAGAAGGAAAATTTTGCCTTTGGATCCCATAAATAGCTTTGTGTTTGGGTCCTAATTTTTTCCGGCTTTGAGTTTGGTCCCGATTAACATATTAACCAATGAAAACCTAACAATGGAGAGTTAATATTTAAAGTTACCAATGAGAACCTAACAATGGCTTTATTTACTAATTGTAACATGAAGAATCTTAAACACACACGGTCGGATATATAAACTGGACTTTTACTTTCTTCTTCTATTCCTCAAATTTTCCAGACTCCCCCTTTTGTGTATCTGATCCCTCTTCTCATCATCTTTCAAGGAATTCAAAACGAGTGTAAGGTTGCAAATTATTTTGGTTTTCAATCCCTCTTCTCATCATCTTTCAAGGAATTCAAAACGAGTGTAAGGTTGCAAATTATTTTGGTTTTCATTTTTTGTTAAAATCTGTTCATGTTCTTTGTTAGAATTAAAAATAGATTCTTACTTAAAATGATTTTTGTTACTTAATACTCCCTCCGTTTCAGGAAAAGAGTTACTTTTCCTATTTGCACAATTGTTAAGGCAAGATGAGAGAGAATAACTTTTATAATTTATTTCCAGATTTACCCTAATAAAAAGTTTAATACTACATATATCTTTATAATGAGAATAATAACATTTCTTAAAATAACAAGGGTAGTTTTGAAAGTTTGTTATGTTGAAAAATGAAAGTAATTCTTTTGTTGGAACAAAAATTTAAAGAGAAAGTAACTCTTTTCCTGAAACGGAGGGAGTATATTTTAGTGGGATCTAGGGTCACTAGTCCAAACTTGGGGTAGAAAAATAGAGTCATCCATTTTCACTTCTTAGTTAATGAGAAACCTTTGGTTTGTCCCAAGAAGGAAGTTTATCCTCTTTACCACAAACGTTCTACATAAGGAAAAACAACTAGTGGATTTGATATGGACTTAGGAAATGCACTAGTGGGCAAATGCACACATGTGGCACCGCGGGCTTGCGGAGCTTGCATGTGCTTTTGTGTGAGCCTTGGCGTGTGCTTTGCGTGTGCCTTGCGAGTGCCTGCGTGTACCCATCAAAGATTCAACGGTTTTATATTTTAATTTTGTACATTAAGTATTTTATCGTTTTGAATTTATAAAATTAAATCAGGTTTAATAAAAAATCATTTAATTAAATATCTCGAATTAAATATGTTTAATTAATTAATTTTTGACCGTTTGAAAATTCAACAGTCTTCTTCTTCTTTAAAAGAAAAACAAAAGTCAGATTTTTACTTACCCCAGTCGCAGCCACTGACCTGACGATTTTTCTCCTCTTCTTGCTTTGTTTTGCGCACTAGTTTATTTCTTCATTTTTCTTCTACTGTTAAGTTCACAACGGGCCAACGAGTCTTGCTAGCTGGGTTGGTATCAGGTGGTTTTATCCTGAATTCGATTTGTCATCTCTAAAGGTATAGCAACATCTTTCTAAAGGTGTACCTGACAAATATCGAGTTAAGGGCAGTCTGTTGAACAGGCGACTCCATCTCTCTGTGCTTGTGTGGTTGTCTGAAGTGTGTTATCTGTTTTAACCCTTAATCTCTTTCAAGTTTCTGTTTGGTTTGCTTACTGTTACAGGAATATTCTCCAACATTCTTAACTCGATAATTTGCTTAATTTCAAAATTTTACTTCTGTAACAATGGTGAAGACTGATGTTGACAGACCTAAAAATTTTTCTGAAAAAGGACTTCAGAGATGGCAGTCTAAAATGTTATTTTTCCTGAGTTTCCACATGCTAGATGAGATGGTTCTGAAGCCGTTTGATGAGTCTCTGAATGAACCTGAAAAATTACAGGACTTAGAAAGTTGGAAGAGAAGTAATTATATGGCAAAAATCATATCTTAAACTGCCTAGAAGATGCTCTATATGATTTTTACAATGCTAAGGATAATTTCAATGCTTATAATCTATTGACTGCACTACAAGACAAATATGAAGCAGAAACAGCAGGAAGTAAAAAATTCTTGGTTGCACGTTTTCTGGAATATAAAATGATGAATGATAAATCAGTGGTTGATCAGTTTCTGGAGTTGTAAAAAATTATTAATGAAATAATTGCTGAAGGAATGGTTATTGACGAAACATTTCAAGTTTCTGCTGTTATTGAAAAATTACCAAATTCCTGGGTTGAATACAAGAGAAGACTAAGGCATGAAACTGGTGAAATTTGCATGGTAGAATTGGGCAAGAAAATATAAGTTTAAGAATTGTTGTGTTCAAAGGACATGAATGTTTCTTCTTCAAGAGACATGTCAAACAAAGCTCACGTCATCAAACAGAAATTTGCTAATCTAAGTCTGGACCACAACAAGCGCAAACCTGGCCCGCAAAGACAAGGTACCTTTCAAAAACCAAAATCTGTTATTGGTAAAATTAAGGGAGCATGTTATGTTTGTGGTGTGTCTGGCCATATGGCAATTCATTGTAGAAAACACAAAGATGCAAATTTTAAGAAATCAAATGTAAATTTAGTTGAAAGTAGTAAAAATGAGTTTTCTAGCACGGTATCTGAGGCTAACTTAGTTACCAATGTGAGATACTGGTGGGTAGACTCTGGAGCTACCAAACATGTCTGCGGAAGTAAAGACATGTTCACCTCCTATCAGACGGTAGGAGAAGGAGAAAAACTCTACATGGGTAATTCATCTGCAGCACGGGTTGCAGGAAAAGGAAAAGTTTCGTTGAAGCTCTCCTCTGGGAAAATACTCACATTGAATGAAGTTTTACATGTACCAGACATATGCAAGAATCTCGTTTCAAGTGGTGTGCTAGATGATAAGGGCTTTAAGATTGTATTTGAGTCTGGCAAAGTGATTATCACTAAGGGAAAGGATTTTGTGGGAAAGGGATATAAAGATGAAGGCCTATACAAATTATCTGTAACCACTGTTGAAGTTAATAAAATTGATTTTTCTTATGTTGTTGTCTCATTGAATATCTGGCATGGTAGACTTGGTCATGTAAATCATAAATCAATGAACAAATTGGCAAACTCTGGCTGCATTCCAAAATTAAATTTGGAATATGAACATAAATTTGAAGTTTGTGTAGAATCAAAATATGCAAAGAAGCCCTTTAAGAAAAATGTCCACAGAAATTCTAATCCCTTAGAGTTAATTCACTCAGACTTAGTTGATATGAAATCAATCCAAACTAGAGGTGGTAAAAAATGGTTTGTCACTTTCATAGACGACTGTACTAGATACTGTCATATTTACTTGCTTAAAGGGAAAGATGATGCTTTAGAAGCATTTAAACTATATAAATTAGAAGTAGAAAACCAATTGAACAACACAATTAAAACCATTAGATCTGACCGTGGGGGAGAATATGTAATCCCTATAGGAGACTTTTGTGCACAACATGGCATTATTCATGAGGTAACTCCTCCTTATTCACCACAATCAAATGGAGTGGATGAACGCAAAACTGAACCCTTAAGGAGATGATGAATGCCATGTTAATCAGTTCAGGACTACCAGCGAACTTGTGGGGGGAGGCCGTCCTCTCAGCTTGCTATATCCTGATAGAGTGCCCCTTAAAGGATCAGTAAAATCACTGTATGAATTATGGAAAAGCAAACAACCCTCTTATGGATATCTCAAAGTGTGGGGGTGTTTAGCCAAGGTCTATATTCCTCCACCTAAGAGGACTAAAATAGGACCTAAAACAGTTGATTGTGTCTTCATAGGATATCCTGAACACACCACTGCTTATAGGTTTATGGTTGTGAGTTCTGAAAACTCAGAAATTGGTGTGAACACCATTATGGAATCTAGGGATGCTACAATTTTTGAAAATGTGTTTCCGTTGAAATATGAATCTCGCATGATATGTGATGATCCCCTAGATGTCCCTTCTTCTAGCCATATTTTACCGATAGAAGAAGATGAATCTGTTTATGAACCTAGAAGAGGCAAAAGACTTAGAATAGAAAAATCTTTTGGGCCAGACTTCATAACCTGTTTAGTTGAAACGGATCCACAAACCTATAAAGAGGCCATGACTTCGTCTGAAGCTCCATGGTGGAAAGAATCCACTATTAGTGAGATGGATTCTATTGTTCAGAATGAAACCTGGGAGATGGTAGATTTACCTCCAGGGTACAAACCCATAGGCTGTAATGGATCTTCAAGAGAAAACGTAAGGTAGATGGAACTGTGGAAAAGTATAAAGCTAGACTAGTAGCTAAGGGCTATAAACAAATAGAAGGTGTAGATTTCTTTGACACTTATTCACCTGTCACTAGAATTACTTCCATTAGGATGCTAATTGCAATCGCTGCAATTCATAACCTAGAAATACATCAAATGGATATAAAAACTGCGTTCCTAAATGGTGAATTAGATGAAGAAATTTATATGGACCAACCCGAAGGCTTTGTAGTGAAGGGTTATGAAAACAAAGTGTGTAGACTTAAAAAGTCTTTATATGGCTTGAAACAAGCACCGAAACAATGACATGAAAAATTTGATCATGTAATGTTCTCTAGTGGATTTAAAATAAATGAAGCTGACAGATGTGTGTACAATAAATATATAAATGATACTTGTGTGATTGTATGCTTGTATGTTGATGATATGCTTATACTAGGCACAACATTAGAAATCATTAATTCCACTAAGAACATGTTGAGTGAGAACTTTGACATGAAAGACTTAGGTCCAGCTAATGTAATCCTAGGGATGAAAATTAGAAATGATTCTAATGGATTCAGTCTTAGTCAATCTCATTATGTTGAATCAGTTCTTAAGAAATTTAACCAGTTTGCTAGTAAACCTGCAAGTACTCCATTTGACCCTTCTTGCAAACTCAAGAAAAACAAAGGCAATGGAGTCTCGCAACTTGAATATTCACGAGTCATAGGAAGTATGATGTATTTAATGAACTACACAAGACCAGACATTGCATATGCTGTGAGTAGACTAAGTAGGTATACCTGTAACCCAGGACATGAACATTGGGATGCCCTTTTCAAAGTGTTGAGGTATCTTAAATACACTTTAAAATACCGTTTAAGTTATGATAGACACCCTGCTGTTCTTGAAGGATACTGTGATGCAAACTGGATAGCAGACTGAGAGGAGTCTAAGTCTAGAATGGATACGTATTCACTCTAGGATGTGGATCAGTGTCTTGGAAGAGTTCCAAACAGACCTGTATCGCTCGATCCACTATGGAATCCGAGTTTATTGTGTTAGATAAAGCAGGAGGGGAAGCCGCTTGACTAAGATGTTTTTTAGAAGACATTCCTCTCTGACGAGGCCTGTGCCAGCTATATCTATACATTGTGATAGTCAAGCTGCAATAGCTAATGCTAAAAACAGCAACTATAACGGGAAATCTATTCATATTAGGAGAAGACACAATTCTCTAAAACAACTAATCTCAACTGGCGTTATTTCTGTTGACTTTGTGAGGTCTATAGAGAATATCGCGGATCCTTTGACGAAAGGCTTGTCCAAGGAGATAGTTAGTAATGCATCAAGGGGGATGGGGCTTAAGCTCATAAATTAAAACTTGCCATGAAGGATACTCAACCTTGCTGACTGGAGATCCCAAGATCAAGGTTTTGAATGAGACAACTAATTTGTGGCGGGTAAAAATTAAACACTATCAGGAAATTGTTTTCTCTGTCCCTTTCCTATGGTGTAGACGTGATAGTGTGACTACATGTGATGATGACTTATAATAAAGTCTTAATGAGTTCTATAGTTTCAATTTAAGATTGAAATAGGGTGTAGCAGTTAACACTCTTGATAGAACTCACCTATCTGAATGAGGAAGTGGGTCGCTTCCTATGAGAATTGAGCTAATTCTCTAGAGCATTCTGAGAAACGGGATATGTCCAGGGCCAAAACGGACATAACGGCGTGAACTTAACAACACTCTTGAGAGATATCTCGCGTAAGGAGCTATTGATGAATTACACCAAACCATGGCAGTTCAAGACATCGCGTTCACTGACCATCAAGTAGTTCCGGAACTTCTCACTAAGCAGAGGTTCAATTCCTTATGGACACCTATTGCTTAAGAGGTATTTCTCGTTTTCCGGTTTTCTGATTTATCGCTTTCTTCATTCATGTGGGGGATTGTTAGAATTAAAAATGGATTCTTACTTAAAATGATTTTTGTTACTTAATATATCTTAGTGGGATCTAGGGTCACTATTCCAAAATTAGGGTGGAAAAATAGAGCCATCCATTTTCACTTCTTAGTGAATGAGAAACCTTTGGTTTGTCCCATATTGGGCAAACCAAAGAGGAAGTTTATCCTGTTTACCACAAACGTTCTATATAAGGAAAAAAAAATAATGGATTGGACATGGACTTAGGAAATGGACTAGTGGGAAAATGCACACATGTGCGGTGCTTCGCACCGAAGCACCACAGGCCACGGGCTTGCGGAGCTTGCGTGTGCTTTTGCGTGAGCCTTGGTGTGACCATTGGTGGGACCATTGGTGTGAGCCTTGGTGTGAGCCTTGGTGTAACCATTGGTGCGAGCCTTGGTGCGAGCATTGGTGTGACCATTGGTGCGAGCCATGGTGTGACCATTGGCGTGACCATTGGCGTGAGCCTTGGTGTGAGCCTTGGTGTGACCATTGGTGCGAGCCTTGGTGTGACCATTGGCGTGACCATTGGCGTGAGCCTTGGAGTGTGCCTGCGAGTTCCTTGCGTGTGCCTGCGAGTGCCTGCGTGTACCCGTCAAAGATCCAACGGTTTTATATTTTAATTTTGTACATTAAGTTTTTTACCGTTTTGAATTTATAAAATTAAATCAGGTTTAATAACAAAATCTTTTAATTAAATATATCGAATTAAATATGTTTAATTAATTGATTTTTGACTGTTTGAAAATTCAACAGTCTTTTTCTTCTTTAAAAGAAAAACAATAGTCAGATTTTTACTTATCCCAGTCACAGCCACTGACCTGACGACTTTTCCCCTCTTCTTGTTTTGTTTTACGCACTAGTTTATTTCTTCATTTTTCTTCTACTGTTAAGTTCAAACGGGCCAACGATTCTTGCTAGATGGGTTGGTATCAGGTGGTTTTATCCTGGATTCGATTTGTTATCTCTAAAGGTATAGCAACATCTTTATAAAGGTGTACCTGACAAATATCGAGTTAAGGGCAGTCTGTTGAACAGGCGACTCCATCTCTTTGTGCTTGTGTGGTTGCCTGAAGTGTGTTATCTGTTCTAACCCTTAATCTCTTTCAAGTTTCTGTTTGGTTTGCTTACTGTTACAGGAATATTCTCCAACATTCTTCTCTACCGATCAACCTCATATTCAAAGAAATCAATTCAGAAACCTTAAAATCAAGGGAAATTTTGACTTTAGATCCCATTAATAGTATAGCTTTGTGTTTGGATCCTAATTTTATCCAACTTTATTTTGGTCAACATATTGACCAGACTGTCTTGACTGTCTATTAGAAAGATAATATTTAAAGTTACCAATGAATACCTAACAATGAATTTATTTACTAATTGCAACATGAAGAATCTTAAACATACGTGGTCGGATGTATAAACTCGACCTTTACCTTCTTCTTTGGCTCCTCAAAATTTTTAGACTTTTTTTCTTCTCTGATCCTTCTTCTCATTATCTTTCAGGGAATTCAAAACGCGTGTAAGGTAGCAAATTATTTTTGTTTTCATTCTTTGTTAAAATCTGTTAATGTTCTTCTCTACCAGTCAACCTCATACTCAAAGAAACCAATTCAAAACCCTTAAAATCAATGAACCCCAAATTCACAATCTGTTTATGTTCTTCTCTGTTAACACTACCATTTTTGGATATTAATTTATTTTCTTTTTTTATTTTAACTCTTTCTTAGAGTTTATATTTTAATAAAGAAGTTGATTTGATATGGATTAAGGAATTCAAGTTATCTATATGGTTAGATATTAAAACAAAACAGGAGATGATACCCCTTGGGATGGCCCTGAAGTGTTTAATTTTTCATTTAAATTATGTGTTTTTTCTTTATTGATTATATCTGAAATAGCAAATTCAATCCATTTTTTTGCTTTTTCGTCTTGCATATTATGTTTGCTGTGATTACTAAATATCTACCATACACATGTCAAGATTTTAAAATAAAATCATCAGATTACGATAACTCGAGAAGTACCAGATCAAGATCTAAAAGTCCTTTTTTATATCTCGAAGAAAAATCAACGGTTCAGATAAGTTCAACTGACATTTAAAACAATAGGATGTATGGTGCAAGACTAACATAAGCAAGACAGATGTCACAGACCTGACATCTTTACTGCGTGAGAGACACGTATTGATCATGCGGACTACGGGACAGGAGAAGTCAAAGTATGATATATTTTTCTCGTAGATTACATAATACATTTACTGTGTGAAGAGCACGTGTCAACCATACAGAGTGTGTGACAAGCATGATAAAAATAATTCAAAGCATGACACATCTTTCCCGCATACCATGTGCCTAATATGCAACAACTCAGAAAAAATTATACGATCCACAACTCTGTATACTTGCACCATAATTACAGGAATAATTATGTGGAAGAATCTAATTAGTCAAGCCAAGAAGAAGGACCACAAGGGGGTATGTTTCTCTTCAATTGATATTTAAAAATTCTACATATGGTTTCTCTCCAAACCTTTCAGTTAGTGTCTACTTCGACTTAACTGTTATGTCCATATACAACACCCTTTTTAATTTCTACCTCTCATTTAAATCAATATTTTGATTATTTCAGATGTTCTTTTAACCATGGGTTTGAAAACTTTGCTCATAAACTTCCACCAAAGTACTATGTTTTCAACGATTTTGCAAAAAAAATTGGCTTGGAACCTTTAAATTTTTGTGTCTCTAATTCAATTGATTGTATAAATTAAAAGAGTTTTGCAGCTACCTAGTTTTGATTCTCGTCAAAACTGAAAAATAAGTTTTGAACTGAATTTCTAAACTTGCTTTTGACTTGTTCGCAAAAATGATTCAATGAACCTTTGAAATCTGTTTTCTGTTTTTAACTTGAATTTTTATTTTTTAGACATCATATAATCTTCAACTTTTATCTTTTGCTTTAATCCGTTGTTTCACAACACTTTGTTTTGAATCATTTTTGATCTGCAGCAATTAACCAGCAGGGAGGCAGTGAAGAATTTATTCTAGATGATTTCAATTCTATATTTTTCTTTTCTTTTCAATGGTAATCTCAAAAGTTACAGATGAACTTATAATCATAAAAATTTCATAAGGATTAGATTATCTCCGCAGCAATTAAAGTTTTTTTTTCTTCTTTTTTCATTTCTAAAAATCTTTGCAAATATGAATCTTAAGATTGTTAGATATTCATGTTTCATCCGATTCCCTATATAATTTAAACTACTTATATAAATTTTTTGATCAAATATTAATTTGAATCATTTTCAGTTTTGAAATTACACTTTGATTTCAAGCAAATTTGCATTAATTTTTAAATCCTTAATACCAAATTATTATTTCAGACTCAATTTTGCATCAATCATATAACCTCATATAAATATGAAATATATGTTGACTCCTAAATTGTTACTCTGATTTGATTATGATAAAACAGAGATGGAAAAATCAGAAGAGATAATCAACAACAATCAGAATATAAGTACAGAGATTCCTACAACATCAAGAATAATAACTCGAAGTCAGACAGAAGATTAATTCAACGGATAAAATGGCAAATAGAAGATCCAATAAACAAATTGAGCAAAAAAAGATTTATGGAAATAGAGGAAACAACAAATAATACGATTCATAAGCAAGTACAGATTGATAATACAAAATGTTTTCTTTTAGTTATCACCATAATAAATATTGTGAATCAAGCAGCAAACGCTGCGAGGAATATTATTGATTCCCGGGAAGTAGTAGAAGAATCACGAGGTCCACAAGAACATCAACCCTTGTACTGAATTCCCCACAATATAAATAAAGATACTGAAGTTGAGGTTCTTATCCCACTACAAACAAAAGAATTAAAAAATGATGACCAATTTCAAGAAACAAACAGAGTAAACAAAACACATAGACCATTGGATAAAGTAGTGGAATCCAATAACCCCAAAGATCAGCCAAAAAATAACAACAAAGCTATGGGACTACAACAAGCGAGAACATTTAAAAATACAAGAAATGCTTTCGTTCAACTATTTGCTGGGTTAGATGAAATACGCAAGAGTCAACAAATCCATGATCAAACAATTACACTTCTGACAAAAGATAACCAAATCCTTAGGGAAAAAATCAAGCACAGTACAGTACCAATTCCACAATCCTGCAAACAATATGAAAATTTCAGAGGTCCCGCAGAATTTTTTTTTGGAGTTGATAGAGACTAAAGAATAATGGTAGTTGAATCAATAGATAAAGCATATGAATAATTACATCATGAAAAACATGAACGATTTCATGCACAGGAAAAATTGAACTATTATGATTGTGAACCAAGAAAACCTCAAGATACAAAATGGAGTAAATGTCTAGAAAATATAGAAGCAATGGGAGAAAAAATAAAGTCATTAAAGACCAAACAATGAGGTGGATGATAAACACATTTTTGTGTCTAAACTGTGCCCGAATATCTGTTTCGATAATGTTCGATTTTGTACTTATTATGTCTTTTTATGTCTTTCTAGGTATTTTTGAGAAATAAACATTTGCGGAAAAATCGGCTCGAAAAGTGATAAAGGCACCCGGAAAAATGATAAAGGCACCCCCTTTTTCATTTCAAATCCGAGAATGGCGGCAACACGTGAAGAAAACTTCTGATAAGGGAGTTACGTGATTTTGTGAGATTTTGAGTGTTTATAAGTTACCCAAAGACAAGAAGAGATCAACACAAGCTTAAACACATCAAGCAAGAGTGATTCACGCCGGAAAATTGGCTGGAAAATCCAAGTTTGGACGGGCAAAGAACTTGGTTCATGTTTTGGTTTCAAACAAATTCAGAGATTGATTGGGAGTTGTTTTAAGAGTTTGATTTGATTTAGAAGACTCTCTAGGGTTTGTACACCCTATATATAGCCAAAAGAAGGGTTGAACCAGGGGGACAGAGCTTGGGAACCACCGAAAAACCCAAACAGACAACACGTTTCTGCTGCTGCCGGAGAAGAAGAGAAAGAACAAACAGCACTTCAGAACTGTCGCTGATAGTGCTGTTTCTGTCATTATTTAAGCTGTTAACCCATTCTTCTGCTTCTGTAACGCACCAAACCCTGTACTGTAACGCTTATAGGCGTCTCTGTTCGGCTGTGTTACTTCTTTTTAGCCTTTGTAAACACTTTTTGAGCAATGAAAGACTATTTTGAGTGTGTTTTCACTACAATGAGCTAATCACCATCACTGGGATGACGGATGAAGCTTTTTCTCCAATAATTAAGTGGTAACTTCTATTTTACTTATTTATTTACAATTTTTTTATTATTATTTGCATGGAATTAAATTGAAATAATGGTTATTCTTAAATAGTTGTGTTCTCTTTTGATGAGTCATGCTTAGTTAACTACTTTTGATGTCTCATGCTTAGGATTTACAATTATTCTTTTAAAATCCTATCTTTGGCATATTTGTATTAAATTGAAAACAAGAATTGCATGATTTCATCACTTGAGTTATTGGTTAAAAGTGGAATCTTTAGTCCTGGTTCTTCCCATTATTTTTAAATCATCTTAATTTTAATTTGTTTTATTTTCTATTATTAAAAATTAGGTCTAGAAATTAAATCTTCACAAGTCCGAGAATTGAATCTATTTTTACCACTATATTAAAACCACATCAATTTTTGGCGACGCCGACGCGGATTTGTTTTTAGGTTTAGAGTTTTAGATTTATTTTTAGGTTTTTAGTTTTATTATTTTACTTTGTTCTGTTTTACGTTTCTTTTGGTATTTCTCTTTTTGCTACAGTTGGATTTTGGATCGAAAAGCAAGTGAGCCAAAGACTTGGAATTAAAGCTAAAGACTTGGAGTTAAAAGTTAAAGCTTAAAGAACGAAAAAGAAGACGAAGATTTTTATTAATTAGATTTTATTTTATTTTAGATTCTATTTGTTTTTTTAGAAAATTGTATTAGGAATTTGTATTATTTCTGTAATTTTTCTTTTATTTTGGACTTTGGACATTTTATTATTTTTAAATTCTACAGAAGGGTATTATTTGAATATAAACTGCTACTGGGAAAGACGACAATTACGATATTGTCTCGGCCCCTCGGGTTCGCACACTGACACAGGAGTCGGTGGCCCGAGTCGACTATAACCGATTCATCCCCCGTCCGGTACGGAAGGTAAGACTCGATCAACCCACGAATCCCCTGCAAGTGGGTTTACTGTATTCCTTCGTATGCATATATGTTGAGAAATTGAAAAAGGACTTATTTTTCTAGTAAAGGGAAAGAACTGGCCATACAAGATAAGGACTCGGATTTCATCACCGTTTCCTTCTTTCCCGCTGTAGGAAAACGTTACCAAACGCGAACCTAAACCTTAAAATTTTGATTAGAAAGAGACCGATAGGGTAACGAGCTTATAGGAAACTCGTTCAAAAGGACTGTACTGGTTACTTTATTAGCCTAACTCGAAGTTTAGGAAGATTATTTTAAGTTGATTAGATCCGCCTTGTAACCCATAGAAAAGTTCCAAAGAAACAGGGTTATCAAAGCTCCTTAGAGCTTATTCTGTTTCTCTTCGACTTAATCTAATTCGGATCGTTCTAAGAGGTTTGCTAAAACTGCAACTAGTTGCCTTTTGAAAGAATAGAAGCTGGTCTAGAAACAATCTAAGTGGAGCCATCATGCTTTTTATTTGCTAGATTCAATAGGTTTGATTTGGTTGAGTCGGCCTTGTTTGTGTATGTTTAGAACCCCTTCCTGTTAGGATTTTTAGTCTTAAATTATTATTTTTATTACATTTATTAGGAAATTTTTGGTTAGAAAAATGTCGAACTGGTATTACAATAGCCAATACAATGAATATCCAACTGGGTTTCAAAACAAGCATTATCCTTACTATAATCATAGTGCGGATAGTACTTTGGACCACTACCAACCTTCTGAAGGTTATGGTTCATACCAGGGTGATCCCAATTATTATTCATATATACACCCGTCTTATAAACATGAACACGAGCAGTTGCGACCTAGCAATCTTGATGATCTAGTTGTTTCTCTAAAAGAATCCGTCAATGAGTTGGCTGAAAGTATAAAAAGGCTTGGATTGAGTGTGACAGGAATAAATAGTAGTCCAAATCCTTCTCTAGAAGAATCACACGAGCAGTTGCAACCTAGTACTCGTCATAAACCTATTCCACCTCTAGAAGAATCACTAAAGAAGTTATCTGATATAACACATGATTTTAATTTAAGTGTTTGGGGGACAATTAGTAGTCCAACTCTTTCTCTAGAAGAATGCCTTAAAGAATCCCTTAAGCAGATAGCTGAGAATACAAGGCAGATGAGAGAGGATAGAAATAATTTCATATTAAGTATGAATGAAATCTCTGCAAAGAATAATATTGCTCAAAATGGTCTTAATCGCCAATATAGTGTTACCCTTGCTAATTATTCACCTAGTCAAGAGGACGAGGATAATAACACTACTTATTTAGACGAGGTTCAAACATCTTCATATTATTATGATGATGAGGATAGTGTTGATGAAGAACTTGAAATACACAGGCAGAGTGATCAGGAAATTGTCACTCCAATTATGCTTCATGATGATAATGTTATTTCTGGTTCAAATCCAAATAATTTTAATGATTATTCACATATTCAAAAGGAAAAGGATTTGACTAAAGATACCACTTCGTAGCATGATTATCGCAATTAATCAAGATTGTTGGAGAGGTCTTCTTCCAAAGTGGGATCTCTACAAGTAAGTTTCTAAGTCATTCTGCCTCCTTACATACAACGGCTAACGCAATCAATTCTCAGCATTGTTGAGTCACAAATACAAATTTGCTTCTTGGAACTCTAACATATAACATCACCTCTTAATGTAAAGATCCACACCCACTAGCTAGTAGACTTGGACTTGGATTCTACATTGTTCAGTTAGTGTCATTGTGTCCTTTCATTACAGCGGGATAACCTTGGTAGTGTAAACCATAGTAATGGTTCGTTTTAAGTAAGCCAACACTCTTGAAACTGCTCTCCAGTGTTCAATTCATGAGTTACTTGAGAAACTACATAGCAATCCCACGACTTTGGCTATGTCCAGTCTTGTGTAATGCATAGCATACATAAAACTCCCAATAATACTGGAATACTCAAGTTGTGCATGAGTGCGTCCAGTATAATCTTCATTAACTTTATTTTAGGATCTAAATATGGAGGTTGATATGTCATCAAAATGACCACACTTTTTGAGATATTTCTCAATGTAATGAGATTGGGTCAAGACCAACTCATCTCCCTTTCTGAGGATTTTAATTCCTAAAATCACATCATTTTTTCTTAGATCTTTCATATCAAAGTGTGAACTAAGAAACTTATTTATTTCTTTCACACAAGATATGTTTGATCCAGAAATAAGCATATCTTTAACATACAAGCAGAGAATTACACATCCAAAACTAGCCTTGTTCTTAGTTTTAATCATTCATCTTTAGAAACATTGAGGATACTGTTTGATTTAATTTTGGGGGTAAGGGAGAAACTTTTTAGTGAAATAATAAAGCTCTAGAATTTAGAAACTTGTGAACACTTCAGGATGACACTAACCATTCTAGGTAGATGGAAACTTAGCTTTTTTTCTATAGGAATTGGTGTGCTCAGTTAAATGGTCTATTTATAGAAGGACAGAGTTCAGGTGTTAGAAATAGCATGATATTTGTCACCACATCTTGGAGTCTATCTCGACCATATCACTTTCTGTTTTTACTTTTGCAATTTTGTGTTTCTCTAAGTGATTTGGTGGGTTCCAGTATCAAATTGTTATCGCTGTCAGGATGAAATAGAGTGTGCTGAGATCAAGCACCATTAAAAATAAAATAATAATAATAATGAAATAAAGTTGGCACTTTGATAGAAATATGTGTGTTCTCCCTGTCTTCGTTGCCTAAGAAAGCGTGGAACGCTGGATCCATGGGAACTCGTGTATATACTAGTTGAATTAATAGTAGTATTAGATTTAAGACTAGTGGGTGCGTATCTCAATTCATTAGGTTTCATCCTGGCACTGACCTTCAGACAGATATGGGAAACACCGTTCACCTTAGTCAACATGTGCAACCTTCATATTTTCCATGTCCATCTTATAAATCTTTTCATGTGATTGAACTGTGATAGATTCTGAGTCTTGTGGTTGAACGATTATCTGAGTAGAGCTCTGTTGTATTATATATGAATTTTAGTATGCTTGAGTAAACACTCGTGTACATCAATTGGACTCATATAGGGTAATGATTCATATAGCCGAAAAACTAAGTAAGCCAACTAAATAGCTTGTTTAGTGTCTATCCTTAATCGTTCACGAGTCGCTAAAATTTGGAGTATAGGTTTTATGGGTATACCTCTTGTAAACCCTCACGAGACAAAACTCGTCCACTAGGGACACCTAGGGGTTTAACGGCTTATTAAATATGCTAAATGTAGTCGCGATTCCTGCGAAAGTGAGTTACGATTTTATTCTTATTATATTTGCTCTAGGACTAGCAAATAGTGAGTTTGGGGGTATTTGATAGTACATTTTTCTGTCTAAATTGCGCCCGAATATCTGTTTCGATAGTTTTCGATTTTGTACTTATTATGTCTTTTTATGTCTTTCTAGGTATTTTTGAGAAATAAACATTTGCGGAAAAATCGGCTAGAAAAGTGATAAAGGCACCCGGAAAAATGATAAAGGCACCCCCCCCCCTTTTCATTTCAAATCCAAGAATTGCGGGAACACGTGAAGAAAACTTCTGATAAGGGATTACGTGATTTTGTGAGATTTTGAGTGTTTCTAAGTTACCCAAAGACTAAAAGAGATCAACACAAGCTTAAACACATCAAGCAAGAGTGATTCACGCCGTAAAATTGGCTGGAAAATCCAAGTTTGGACGGGAAAAGGACTTGGTTCCTGTTTTGGTTTCAAACAAATTCAGAGATTGATTGGGAGTTGTTTTAAGAGTTTGATTTGATTTAGAAGACTCTCTAGGGTTTGTACACCCTATATACCACCAAAAAACCCAAACAGACAACACGTTTCTGCTGCTACCAGAGAAGAAGAGAAAGAACAAACAACACTTCAAAACTGTCGATGATAGTGCTGTTTCTGTCATTGTTTAAGTTGTTAACCTGTTCTTCTGCTTCTGTAACGCACCGAACCCTGTACTGTAACGCTTATAGGCATCTCTTTTCGGCTGTGTTACTTCTTTTTAGCCTTTGTAAACATTTTTTGAGCAATGAAAGACTATTTTGAGTGTGTTTTCACTACAATGAGCTAATCACCATCACTGGGACGACGGATTAAGCTTTTTCTCCAATAATTAAGTGGTAACTTCTATTTTACTTATTTATTTACAATTCTTTTATTATTATTTGCATGGAATTAAATTGAAAAAATGGTTATTCTTAAATAGTTGTGTTCTCTTTTGACGAGTCATGCTTAGTTAACTACTTCTGATGTCTCATGCTTAGGATTTACAATTATTCTTTTAAAAACCTATCTTTGGCATATTTGGATTAAATTGAAAACAAGAATTGCATGATTTTATCACTTGAATTATTGGTTAAAAGTGGAATTTTTAGTCCTGGTTCTTCCCATTATTTTTAAATCATCTTAATTTTAATTTGTTTTATTTTCTGTTATTAAAAATTAGGTCTAGAAATTAAATCTTCACAAGTCCGAGAATCGAATCTATTTTTACCACTATATTAAAACCACATCAGTGGACGTTTGGATGAAGTATTAAAAGAAGCAAGTACAACACCACTTCCACCGTATCTTGTATTTGCAATCATCCCAACAAAGTGTACTCTGCCCAACTTTGAATGTTATGACGGGACTAAAGACCCCGCAGCTCATTTGAAATATTATAATCGTAATATGCCCCATTGGGAGCAAGATGATGTCGTCATATGTAAATATTTCTTTTCAAGTTTAAAAGGATTCGTATTGACCTGGTTTGATAATTTACCCAAATGAAAGATTCATTCATATGCACAATTAACCCACAAATTCCTAGAAACTTACATGTACAATAAACCTGCAAATGCAGGAATGGATAAATTTTTTGCTCTTACATCATGGTTAGAGGATACTATTCGGGATTATATAGATCGATAATAATCAACGAGAATTATTAGTCCAGATATCACCATCAACTGTTACAAATCGGGAATATCCAACCGCATGAGTCCACTTTTTGTAGATATTCACGGGGAAAATCCAATGAATGAGGGGGAATTAAGAGTAATTATAGAGAAACGTGCAAGACTTCAACATATACAAAGGAAAAATCCAAGAAAAAATTCTCAAAGTTCCAAACCCTCACATAGAACTAATTCTGTTGAATTAGCATCAAGCTCCGAGAAACGTATCCCGGAACAAATTCCCTCTAATGACTCCATGCGGGGAAAAGGTGAGGATGAAAGAAGATTCGATAAACTATTTGAAGTTCGAGTCTACACTAAATTGAATACTGGATATTTTCGTATTTTAAATTTAATTAAAAATAGACAAGATTTTGAATGGCCATGGTATAAAAGAAAGCAACCTTCATATACGAAAAATTCCAAAGACTACTATGAATATCATTGTTTCTACGATCATGCTACAACAAATGCAGAAATTTGAAGATACAAGTTCAAAAGCTAATTGATGCAGGGGAATTAAAAGAATTTCTTCATTTACCTGACCTGCTAACAAGATTGTTCCTTGATAAAACTGTAAATATACCGCAGAATAGTCGAACAATAAATATAATTTCTCATGTAGAACATGATCAATTGTCTATAAATGGAAAAATTAACAAAATACTGAGAAAAAGAATCGATAATCATAAAATTTTCAAAATTGCAGGAAGAGTATCAGAAATATGGGAAGACTGGATGGCAGCACCGTTAACCTTTTCATCCAGTAAAGTTGATCAAGAATTCGAAACACATAATGGTCCATTGGTACAAACTTTACCAATGTCATGATGGAACGTAAAAAAGGTTCTCATGGATGAAGGAAGTTCGCTCAATGTATTATTCTATGATGCGTTTCAAAGAATGAGGCTTAAGGATGATCAACTTACACCTTCTTGTTACATTATTTATGGGTTCAACGGGATAACTTCCACACCAAAATGAGAAATTTTACTTAAAGTCATGGAAGGACCAATAAATATTATCACCAAGTTTAGCGTAGTAGAAGCACCATCCCCATATAATGCTATTATTGGAAGATATTGGGTTCATCACTTGAAGGGTGTAACCGTAACTTATCATCAACATTTGTGATTTCCAATGCCACAAGGAGAAATGGAAATTAAAGGAGATCAAAATATTGCAAAAACATGCGTCTCCACAGAAACACAAATGAATGAGGAATGCACCCAAATAGAACATCAGAAAAAGAAATAACGGAAAATCAAAGCAAAACAAGAAACTATTAATCAGTACATGGTTGAAACTACGAGAAAAAGTTTATCAGATATTAATCTTGTATTGGAAGAAGATAAATCAAAGATCAAATTAAATAACAACCCATCCAAATAACAATTAAAGGGAGCTCCTCCACTTCTAGGAGCCCCCAAACTAATTTTTTCAGTAATTGAAGAAACCAAAAAGGTCAATATAAGGACAGAAGAATCACCAAAAATTATTAAAGTTGGAACTTTGATGGAACCGGATCGAGAACATAATTTTTTCATTTTACTCAAAGAATATGTTGACATTTTCGCTTGGAAAATGGGAGATATGCCGGGTATTGATCCAATTATTCGTCATGAACTATGTATAGAACCGAGCACAATTCTATTCCGACAATGGGTACGCAAGGTAGCACTAGAATATCATTTTTCTTTTGAAAAAAGAACTTAAGATACTTTTGGTGTGGGATTTATTCGATAAGTGAGATACCCAACTTGGATATCAAATATGGTGATTGTACTAAAGAAAAATGGAGGAGTTGGAATCTGTATAGACTTCACCGGTTTAAATAAAACATGTCCAAAAGATAGTTATCCTCTCCCCAACATTGACCAATTTGTAGATGCAGTTGAAGGATATGAGACTTTATCTTTTATGGATGGACAATTAGTATACAATAAATTGCATTAGCCGGAGAAGATCAAGAACATACTGTATTCTTTACTCCATATGGATTATATTGATATACCAAAATGCTATTTGAATTAAAGAACGCGGGGGCAACATATCAACGACTTGTAGATGCAATTTTTAAACCATGGATATGCCGCACATGGAACTATATGTAGATGACATGCTTGTAAAAATTAAACTTTCAAGAGATCATCTCCAAGACTTGAAAGAAATTTTTGAAGCCCTACGCCAATACAAAAAGAAGGTCAACCCAGATAAATGTACTTTTTGAGTTACATCAGGAATTTTTTTAGGATACGTGGTTACTACAAATGGAATTGAAATTGAGCCAAAATTCAAGCAATTGTTAATATGCCTTCTCCAAGAAATGTCAAATAAGTTCAAAATGGATGCTTAGCTGCGCTTAAAAGATTCATTGCAATAACTTCTGACAAATGTAAACCATTTCTTGATACTCTAAAGAAAATGAGCAAATTTGTATGGAATGAAAACTGTGGACGCGCTTTTCAAAGAATAAAACATTACCTCACAACAATACTAGAAATAAAAAAACTAGAACCCGAAGAGGTATTATCTTTATATGTAGTCGCAACAAAAGATGTTGTGAGTGCAGTACTGGTACGAACAAATAAGAAAGTGGAAAGACCAGTATATTACATTAGCAAAACTCTTAATCCAGTAGAAAGAAATTATACCAAGATTGAACAACTGGTGCTTGCATTAGTTTTTGCCACACAAAAGCTTCGTACTTATTTCTTAACACATTATGTTTGGTACCAAACAAAGCTCCATTAGAATCTATATTAAAGAATGCAGGAAAAGTAGGGAGAATCAAAAAATGGAATGCACAGTTGGAACAATTCCATATTCTATTCGAAATACAGACTGCTCAAAAATTACAAGTTCTAGCATATTTTCTTGCGGACTTACCGATGGATCTGAAGTTCAAAATATGCCAGGAGAAGAAGAGGATGAAGATGATTCCTAAGATATTTTAAACTCTGCCAGTTCCCACAGATGGGAAGTTTTTGTTGATGGAGAACAAAATAAATACAGAGATGGAATAAGAATCATGATTAAAACTCCAACTTGAGATCGAATGGTTCATCCATTTCATTTGGAATTTTGAGAGCATACAAATAATAAAGTGGAATATGAGGCCGTAGTTCATGCTCTTAGACTCATCAATGAATTAGGAGTAACTGATCTACGGCTCACAAGTGATTCAAAACTAGTAATTCGACAAGTTGAATTAAAATATCAAGCTTTTGATAAAGATATGATAGTGTACAAGAATTTAGTTCAACAATTGGCAACTCAAATCCCGAACATCATTTTTCGTCATCTACCTAGAGAAAAAAATCGTCAGGCTGACGCCTTAACATATATTTCATCAATGTTGAAAGACCAAAGCACCTCAACAATTAAAACTGGAAGAATATATGAACCACCCATCAAGGTACAATCAGTTGAAAATTTGGAAGAAGAGGTCGGTGAAGATATTGAAGAGGAAGTCATCCAAGATGTTGCAACTCTTCCAATAAAATTGGAAGATAAATTAATAACTGAAGAAGATTGGATGCTACTATTATATCAATATCTACAAAATGGAATATTTCCCGCAAACACAAAAGATACAAGAAAAATTCAATCTAAATTAGTAAATTATCAATTGCGGGACGAAGTTTTATAACGCAAATCATTTCTTGAACCCTTTCTTTGATGTTTATCAAGTTGTGAAAGACAATGAATTCTCACTGATATTCATTATGGAGATGCAGGGAATCATAGTGGAAGACGCTCACTTGGAATCAAAAAAAGAATGCACGAATATTATTGGTCATATATGAATAAATATGCGGTTCATCTAGCAAGAAGATGTGAAGAATGTCAATGTTTTTCTAAAAGAATCAAAGCCCTCGCAACATAACTGATATCTGTATTGAGTCCATGACCCTTTATAAAATAAAATAGTTGATTGTAGCAACTGGTTATTTCACTAAATGGGTCGAAGCAAAAGCTCTAGCCCAGATTAGAGATACTGATGTTTTTAAGTTTCTATTTGAAGACATAATTGATTTGGAATCCCATCGGTCATAGTCTCTGATAACGGACAATAATTCAAGGGAAAGATATCGATCTGATTTTTGAAGCAATTAATATTCAAAAGAATAAGTCCACCCCTATTCATCCTTAAAGCAACGGTTAAGCTGAAGTAACAAATAAAACCATTGCTATGAATATGAAAAAGACTCTATACGGACTTTATAAAAGATGGTGTGAACAACTTCATAATACTTTATGGGATTACCATACAACAAGAAGAGAAGCAACTGGTGAATCACCATTCCTTCTTACTTATGGAGCAGAAGCAGTTATTCCCACTGAAATCATCTTACCAACTACAAAGACAAAAGCTTGGGAAAATAATTTAAACACAAATTTAATGCTTGAAAAATTAGATTATTTAGAAGAAAGAAGAGAAACTGTGCTCCAGAAAATGGAAAATTATCAAAGAAGGTTACCCCGAGAGTACAACAAGAAAGTGAAATTGTGAAACTTTATAGAAGGACAATATGTACTACGTCGAATCCCAGAATACCAAAAAGACAAAAAAAAAAAAGCAAAGAAATTTGCACCCACATGGGGAGGACCTTATATTATTCATGATATTGCGGTACAATGATCATATCATCTACGGAATATGAACGGAGAAGTGTTGCGGCATCCTTGGAATGCACAATACCTCAAGCCATATTATCCATAAAAATAAAAATGGATCATACAACAACAGCTTCAATATCACAAATTATGTTATCATATATTATCACCCCATATTACTTCATACTAGGTAAAACATGATAACTGGAATCTCTCTAGAAAAATCCATGTAAATGTCTATGAGTGTGACCAATGGATATTTCGTAAGCAAGAGATGCCTAACATGATAATCTATTTATTGTGAAAACGGGTAATCCTCATATTGCTTTCATAATTGGGACTACATTGTTAACTTCCTTTTGTCCAAGGTGAAGTTGATCATGTAATTGTGCCCTCAAAGTTAAGTCAAGGTATATTCTTATCTCGTAGTTTCTCATTTCACACTCATTGAAAGATTCAATTAAATGTTTATGTTTCTAAGATTAAAATACTAATATATATATATGTTCAAAATATTTTGCGGGTATTACATTCTACAAATCAAAAAGAAGCAAACATGTGCACCAAAAAATGAAAACAAATTACTAAGGGGCAACAGGACCAACACTTGGAAAAGGATGTTTTGGAACTTCTTTACGAAGATATTTTTGGTAAATCCATCCTCTTCCACTCTATCTAAAGTGCTATTAATTGCCTTGGCCACTCTTATAGTTACTTCGGTTTCCATCCAAATAGTTTTGGCCCGTGCAGTTCCAAGTTCAACATTTAACTGAGAAATTTGATTTGCATCTTTTTTTGCCCGTTCATCCAATAAAGTAACCTGATTTTTCCATTATTTCGTTCTCCCCTACTCAATGGCCAAATTCTGGACCGCATCATTGTTCTAGAGGTCTCAAGCTTTAGATCTCCCTCAGCTTTATCATCCTTGATGTTTGCAAGTTTCAGTTGATTCTCAACTTCAACAATTTTAGCATTTGCAAGCTTCAATTGTCCCTGAATTTCTTCTGTTTTGATAGCTGAATGTCCCTCCACTTCTCCAACTCTAAAGATTAAAGTAGTGAATTGTCCCTCAACTTCTTTAACCCATGAAGTCGCAATTCTGAGTTTTTCCTCGAAGCCTATAACATAATGTAGAATAAAAAATTAAGTAATGAAAAAATTTGTATGGAACTGCAGCTATGCAATAAATAAGATACCTTTTGCAAATGATTCAGACTTTTCTAGTCCATGAACTACTGCATCTCTGGACTCATCAAGATATTTATATTCTTTCGAAATTTTTTGATAATCATCTCTAAGGCGATGAAAATATTCAAGGCATCTTCGGGACGTAATTGATTCATCTCTTTTATGAGTTCTCCCGTTCTCTTTTGATAATGATAAATATCAACTTCATGTGAACGCTCAACTTCTAATAATCTAGATATCTTAGATATAGCCTCTATTAACGCATTTGTCTTGGCATAAACATCCGCTACTGTATTATCTATATCTTTAATAAGTTGCGCAACATAAGCGGAATACTGAGAATCATGAAACGACCCGGAAGATGAGAATTCCGTAAGGATATTTTTGCATTCTAAGTGAATTCTGCAATTCTCATCTTCCAACTCTTCCACCCGCACCCATGTTTTAGTAAGACTATCTTTAGTCCAAGAAATAACAACATTCAATTCATTATTATTACGACGCATGTCTGAAAATCCAACAAACGATATTTTGTATATAATTCTTCATGTTGAACCTTTACCGCTCCAAATCATTAAGCAGTGCATTACATATTTCTTTAACCTCCATATTTTGTTTATTAACGTGCTCAATAAGATGCTTGTTTCTACTACGCATCATATCTT
>JAJJMC010025839.1:36709-165709 GCA_023531435.1 Papaver californicum
CAATCTACCGTTTCTCAATTTTCATTTCTTCCCCCCCATTACCACCTTCGTTTGTGATAATAATGGTAGTCACCTCCTGTTCATCTTTATCAGATGAACCTCTTTCCTCGCTAACAGAGTGAACAACGAAATCATCTACATATAAAAGAGGCAAAAATTGGGGAGGAAGAAATGAAAATTGAGAAACGGTAGATTGAAAAGTTGATGCACCAATGCCCACACCACGATCCAAGGAGATAAACTGAATCAATTCACCTTTTCAGTCTCGGTCTCTCCCACGCCAACATTAAAAACTTACGGTTCCACCAGGAGACTGACCCTCAAAACTCTTATAGGAATCTGTGGATTTGGAAACTACGGGCTTAATAAATATATCTTTCTCCTGGTCCGTTGATTGAAATGCAATATTTTGGCCCTCATCACCTTTTTCACAAATTTCCCCCTCCTCAGGCTCAGTAAAAGTGGGAGATGTAGCCTTAATCTTTTTTCGATCCTATCAAACACACAAATAATGAGAAAATTACTCAATAAATATAATCGAGATTATACAAATTCATTTAAGTAAACCATACCTTCTTTTCGCCAACAACAGCAACTTTTTGTTTCTTGCCCGCATCACTTTCAAAATCTCCTTCCACTCGAGGCTATACGAGAGAACAACGACTTAAATAAAATGAAAGCAGATATAAAAATTAAATAATAGAATCATATGTACCCTTTCATCATAATTGAAAGAAAAACCATCAAAGTTTAATTGCCAGGGGCAATAAACTTACGGACCAGAGTATCTTGTGCAAAGTCGTAAATCCAGGGACCTTCGATCACCAGAGGGGTACGATACCACCTAAAGTCATGCTCATCATGAAGTTTTCCTTTCAAAGGCTTATCTGTTCCGAGTATACACTTCTCCTTGGTACCATCAACTTCCAAAAATAGATGAAAACCCTTACCACCTCTACGACCCAGACCGATATTCTATTTCTTATAATTTTTTGCAGCCAAAACATCAGCGTAAGTAGCGTGGAAATTTGCTACAGTATAATATTTACGCTCCGAAGGATTAGGAATATAACTTTTGAGATTTGTTTTCCCCTTGCTACGTTTATGACACTCATTTAACATGTGCCACCAATTTCCAATATATTGAGCAATGGAACGGCTCGCAAAATGAGTATCTCCTTTACTGCGACCCGAAAGAACTTCATGTTTAAATGAGTCTATACTCTTGTATAAGGGAAGCTCCAGGACCGCATCTAATGCGCCCTTAGATATCAACAACTTATTCGTGCTATATGAGAACTTCCAAATCGTTTCAAGCGTTATTTCACCACCTTTAACGGGTTCATAAAAGGAAACTTTGAAGTCCATCAAATTATGCTCTCTCTTAAACACTTCAAAATCTTCAGATCTGAAACCCAAACTATTATTGTCCTGCTTGTTCCTACGAGAAGAAATTTTCTTGGCCACAACAGTAGTAGCACTTGCAATATTCGGTAAATCCTGTGTAGGGTGAATCACATTAAGAGGCTGAGGATCTAAAGAACCATATTTTCCTCTTGTTGTTCTTTTTTTCCGTATAGTATCGAGATGTTTTCTTCTCTAAAGGCTGCTTACTTCCGTACTGGTCAGATTTCTCCAAAGGATGCTTACTTTGGTGCCGGACAGATTTAGAAGTATTACAACTTTTCGCTCCTGACATAATGAAATCTACATGTACATAATCAACAAAGACAATATTAGATTCAACTTCAACTTTGATAATGAACAGGGCAAGGATATAGACAAGAATATATTAATCATGAACAAGATCAATCACGAACAATTTCACCAGTAAATATCATCCAGAAACCAGAAAATGAAGATGAGATTCTTACCTTCAACAATGTAAGAATCAAAAAATTTATCAGAAAAAAGATTGAAAATCAACAGTATCAATCATGGATTTTCCAGAACTATTATTGTTCATCATAAAAGTTAAAGTTGACAAAATCAACAGATTGAAGTTATAAATACTTCAGAATCATCACTATCATCATTATCATCATTTCTCAAGAAAATCATTGAACCAAAGATAGAATAAAACCAGAAAATAAAGATAAGATTCTTACCTGCAGCAATGGAAGAATCAAATATTTTATTAGAAAAAATTTTGAACTCAGGAAGAAAAGAATACCCAATCCCAATGAAAAGAAATCCTTGATTAAAGAAAAGATTGAGACAAAAAGACTGTCCAGGAATCTCTAAGAAAAAGTTTCTGAAAAAGAATGAAATTAAGCAGAAGCTTTATGAAGAAGAAGACAAAAGGGAACATGTATAATAACTGAAGAATCTGATGAAACTTAACTTTATATGAGGATTTCGAAAAATAATCGTCATAAGAATAAAAACACATTAAATAGGAAAGATAAACTTTATTGAAGGCGGTGTGGAAATCAATAGAAACGTGGTAATTTTCCTCCCAAATTCTACTTTCCATAGAATATGAAAGAAAAATGGGCAAATTATGGTTACTAAATCTCCACCGCATACATATCGAGATTTTAAAATAAAATCATCATATTAGGATAGCTCGAGAAGCACCATATCAACACCTAAAAGTCCTTTTTCATATCTCGAAGAAAAATCAACGGTTCAGATAAGTTCAAATGAAAGTCAAAACAATAGGACAAATGGCGCAAGACTGACAGAAGCAAGACATATGTCACAAACCCTACATTTTTACTGCATAAAAGATACGTATCGATCATGCAGACTACGGGACATGAGAAGTCAAAGTATGATATATTTTTCCCTAGATTACATAGTACATTTACTGTGTGAAGAGCATGTGTCAACCATACAGAGTACGGGACAAGCATGATACAAACGAATTAAAAACATAACACATTTTTCCCGCATATCAAGTGTCAAACATGCAACAACTCGAAAAAGATTATACGATCCGCAACTCCATATACTCGCACCATAATTACAAGAATAATTATGGAAAGAATCTAATTAGTCAATTCAAGTAGAAGGACCGCAATGGGGGTGCAATCCGCACAACATATGATCAGATAAATCAAAGAAGACATGTATCGTGTCATGCGAAACATGCAAAAAGTGTACGTGACAAATAACTTAAGAGGATTAAGATAAGATCAAATTGCTGGACGGATTAAATTTTCTGGGACCCTTATAAAACACTATAAATACTGGACTTTAAAACTGAAGAAGGGTCGAAAAAATATTAGAAAGAGAAGATTGACTATGAGAGTAGAAGAGTAACCAGACAAAGAAAAAATTACAATTAGGTGAGGCTCAATAAATTTTTTGATCATCATATGTAATCAATTAAAACTTCAATAAAAAATCTTTTTACACAAATCTTTTTTGTTAATGATTCAATCATGTTTATAATACCTTTTAAATAATTGATTCATTTTAATTGTGCTACCAAATTTTCGGTAATCACACTTGCGGTATGCAAATTTGTTCCAAAAGAATGGAAACCCTAATTGTAAAATCAACTAATAACTTTATTAAAACATAGTAGACCTCCATTAAAGGAATCAAACCGTGAACCGTCAACAACGGTGGTGTGTGGTGGTTTCGTTGTTTCGTCACTTTCAGTATCTAGGATTTTATCATTATACAGGATCCATTCGATGTTTATTGATCTACTTCAAAGAAGTCCTACCGGGAAAAGTAAATATATATTTTCCAGGAACTTAAATCTATATCATATTGGTGTTTCCTATACATTATGTTCATACCCCATGTGTTTGGAAGGGCTTAAAATGCAAATTTATGTGTGTAACAGAGTCTAAAATCGTTACCACAGACATAGCGTACCCACCAAATCCAGTAGAGGTGGTTTTTGGCTCAGGAATCAAGACTACCATTGACTGCCACCACGTCCGGAATGATGATATTATTGATGAAACAATCAGGTTACCCATACCCCATGCTGGGATAGAAACTTTAAAATATGTTGGTCTGATACTTTAATTTTTTGGCCAACAACCCTTACCATCATGAATCACAAGGTTGGTTGCTTGGCTTGTTTGCTTTATTCATGGAATATGTTTCTACACAAACCAGTCTTATCTTGTTTATATTTAGAGGGATATGAGATGCAAATATCCTATCAACCATATGAATCACGGATACTAGTGAAAATTAGAGAAACCTATAGATCGATAAATATGGTTACATATTTGATAATGAGCTAGTTTTTCAGTGTGCCATAATTCAATAAATGTAAAAAAGGTACACCTTTAATTCTAAGGTTCTACTTATGTGGTTAGGAAATGATTTTATATGTGTCTTCACATAACCAACGCATTCACATTGGACTTTGGTATAATTTTTACACGATCATATATACTACTTTTGCTGCAGGTAAGCAATCCAAAATTTGTGAAACCTACCCGAGACTGTGAAATCACCTTATCAACCTAACCCAAGAAAATCTAAGATTAAGACAACTAAAGAAGTTCCAAAGGTATCTATTTTTTTTACTTGCATTTTAAATGTATTACCGTTCTTTTTTTTTAACGGTGTTCATATGCCATATACTAGTCTACTGCTGCAGGTAAGTTGACCAAAACCTGGCCAATTTACCGAGACTTTGAAATCACTGGCTCCACATAATCCAAGTCAATCTCAGATCAAGAAACCTAAAGTAGTTTGTATTCTTTTACTTTCATTTTAAATCTAATACCGTTTTTGATTTTTCTCTTTAAGATGTTCATATGTTATAAATTTCAGCAAGGTAAAAATGCATTATTTGGGGCGGACATCCTAGCTAGAGGTAAAGATTTTCAGGTTTGAGGAAGACCAACTATTACTTGGTTGGGTTACTCATGAAGCGGCTCAATGCTTCAATATCTCTATTGATAAAGTATAAAAACGAGGTTACTGTCTACCCATAAAAACTAATGGTATGAAAAATTTAGGAGATGCTTTTGGGAAAATGATTCTTGGGCCAAAGTCTAATGTTCAATTTACTGACCCTTTTAAGGCTAAGGTTAGTTGCTTGGCTTGTTTGCTTTGTTCGTTGAGTAGTTGTTTACATAAACTAGTCTATCTAGTTTGTATTTATTAAGAAGGATATCACACAGAAACATGTTATCAACTATATGAATCACGAAAGACAGGGTAAATTAGAGAGCCTATGCAATTCGAGATATGTGGTTACCTTCACAAGAAAATCCTGCACCTAGCGACCGCTCTAATGGATCTAAGAAGAATTCTCCTAACGTTATGCAGAACTCTACCGGTATTCCCCAGACTACTTCTTTAATATCTCAACATAAGTCTCCCTTATTTACGGGGGGAACATCATACTATGACATCTGGAAAAGTATGTTTTTTTGTTGCTGGCCTTTGAATCTATATTGTAAATTCTATAGCTTTCTCTTTAAATGATGTCCATATGCCTTACATTTCTGTAGCTTCGAAAATAAGACTTTTGGTCTGGATCTAAGGAAAGCATCGTTGCTAGAGGTACTGTTCTTCCTGATGTGGCAAACCAGAAAGTACATGGAGAATATCTTGCTAGTGACAACTATGCTGTCTTAATGCATGAGGTTGTAGACCCAACACTCCCTTTTCCGGTACCTACTAGAGAGTTTGATACATTATAGGATGCTCGTGCAAGTCAACTGGCTCGGAAGAAAGCTAACTGTATTTTCACTGACGAGGTTAGTTTCTTAGATTTTTTGATTTATTCATCAGATACATTCTTTTACGTAAATCAGTCTATCTGGTTTGTATAAAGAATAATATGAAACACAAATATGTTATCGACTAAATAAAACATAAATGCCAGTGTTAATTAGATATTTAAATTACTAAATAGAGATACTGGGTTACCTATTTGATTATGGGCGCTAGTTTTGCATTGAGTAGTGTTTCAATCACCGTTAAAAAAGGTGCATCCTTCATTCCAGTTAGTTATTGCTGGAAAATAATTTTATTCGTGTCTTGATGAGAATTCAGATGACTAACTGAGTTCACGTTGTATTTGGGAATATATCTTGCATTAATCATAAATATTACTCTCTTGCTACAGGAAACTCCACAACATGGAAATTCTCAGCAACAACCAGCAGTTGTTCAAGTTTCTGATAAGAAATCAGACAGTGATCTAAGAGCACATGTTGTAGAACCTAGCGGCATAGAAGATGATCAACAGAATGCGAAGAATACAACCTATCAACATTTTGGGAGTCAAAAAGACGAGAGTTTACAAATCGAGAGTCAACATGTTGAGATTCTACAAACAAAGAGTCACATATTGAGAGTCTACAAACCGAGAGTCAACCAGGAGAACATATTGGTGGGAAAACAATGCCCGAAGATCAACCGGATACGAATCAAAAAAAATCCTAAGAAGGAGACGAAAAGGAAATTTATTGCACCTAGAACAACGAGAAGTAGGTTTACGAGGCCTAACTCTACTAAGAAAATGCAACAAACTGATGGGAGACACCAGAACCTAAAAAATCAAAAATATAACATTATACATGAATGGTTCCTATTATTTTCCTTTGCAAATGTTAGAGCAAAGGTAAACATGGTAATGTGTGATTTATTAATATGAATTTTGTTATCAATGAATATGAGAGTTAATCACGTCATCTTCATTTTGTTCATTGTCATGGTTTGAAGTCACAGATGAAATAGTGGAGGCAAGAGAAGGGGAATCCCTCTAGTCTGTTACCTTGTTGTGCACGTTCACGAATAGAAAAAGGTAACTCCTTCGAACGTTTTCCATGATACGGTCCAGCCCCCAAAAATTTATCGTTGTGGGGAGATTTTGAAGGAGGAGTGGGTACATGTTTTTATTTCTTCTTTCTTTGGATTTTTAAGCAATCTATAAAAGAAAATACACAAAAAACAAAAAATCATAACAATATATTCTTAAACTCAGCATAGGGGTTGTCATGGTCAAAATTGTCGTCTATAACGACCCTAAGTAAAACAATAACGAGCATATAGTTATACAATGATAACCCTCACTAAATATGGGAAAACATAATAATTTTTTTCCCTACGAGGTCGTTATGGTTTATCAAAGAGTCGTAACATATATTTAAAGTCGTCATGGTTATAGGTAAAAACCGATGCGACCCCAAATAGACTCTTCGTCTTCATGGAAAATAACAACAAGGATCATCATAGTCGAAAATCAAATACCATGACGATTTTTCATATTCCTACCATGCATATCAAAAGTCGTCATGGTCTAAGCTCTGCAACCATACCATACCGACCCTTTCCCTGTAACTGCAATTTTGCGGTTTCTAATCTAGATTTATTCTCAAAACACATGTACACTCACATTCAACAAATAGAGTAATGGGTTTTGGTTTACTTACTTTCTAATTGGGACCGTTTATTTGTCCGATTTTTCTCGATTTGATTCCTTGGTGCTTCTCGACTTTAACTTTCCATTAAGTTTCTTTATGATTCTAGGTGGGCTTACTTCTCTCTGAAGATGCTTCGTACGAGCCATGATTGTAAAAGAAGTTAATCATCAATTAAAGTTTTCAAATTGGTTTCGGAAAAAAAAATGGAATCGTTAGGGAAGAAGAAGAGAAGAGAGGATAAGAGGTTTTTTATTTTTTGGTTTTGATTTTGGAATAGAATGAAAATTTATGGGATTAAATATAATAGGGTTTTAGGATTAGTTATTAAGGAAGGATAAATTAATATTCTCACCACCTTTTGACACCCCTCTATATTTTATGGTATATGAGTAGATTTCGTATAACCCCTATTATTTATACAAACTCCCTGTTAAACTAGGTTAATTATTTTTTATTACAGAAAGACAACAAAAACGATAAGAAATTTGATGGTCAATAAAGATTATTTTAGACTTAGTTAGAGAAATATACTGAGTTGGTCCTAGTTATTAAGTTAACTCGGACAATTTTTGCTCTCCGGTCTGATAAAAATCTAAATATAAAGTGGGTTGTTTCTACAAAACAAGAGTAAACTCTTTCTTAACACTACAACGTGCAGCAAGTGTTCACAAGTGACAAGGGGTAAACACTAGGGCCGGTCCAGGTGAGTTCAGTTAGTTACAGCCCAGCAATCAACCTATATAAATGTGTTGTGAGTCTTGTGACTGTTGTATACTAGTGTTTAACCTTTCTTGTATCTACAGAAAATAAAATCAAAGAGAAAACACCTCGTTAAAATTTCTCTGGTAAAAATATTAGGATTTTGGGTTTAAAGAAAATAACACAGCAAAGGAGTTCAAGGTTTTCAATCTCCGAAATACAGAGTGAGTACTTCTCCTTCTTCTTTATTCTTCTTCTTTCTACCTCTTCCTCCACACTCTCTATCTCCATTTTTCGGTAATGAATTTAAATAAACCCTTTAACTCATTGTTGCAGGAAAAATGGATAGTAATCAAGAAAAGGCAACCATGCCAACGGAGACAAGGTTTTCTGTATCTTATTTCTCCTTGTTTTTCTTCTTCTTCTTCCTCTCTCTCTCTATCTCCATTTCTTGGTAAATAATCCAGTTAAATAAATTTTGTTGCAGGAAAAACATGGAAGAAAATCAAGAAGGAGAAGGAGTAGTGAAAGCCGTCCAGCAAGACAAACAAGAAGTAAAAGAAATCGAACAGCCTGTTAAATGCACCATTCTTTACAAACCTGGGGGAGGAAGAACTGGGAATACTAAGGTGTATGAGTTATCAGGGAAAGGACAATGGAGACAAGAACAAAGATTAAGAGCATCAAGAATGGAACACCTTCCAGGTATCCACTGTTCACAGTTTGAAAACTTAATTGAAGAACAGATTAGTAAATTTGATGGTCATTACAGTAGAGCATTAGGACAACATCAAATTCTAATGCCAACTAAATGTAGACTTCCAGTAGAATTGGCATGTCTTTCTTGGTATGGTAATTGGCGTCCTTCTTCGATTCTATCCCTTGTTCATTCTTTTTCACGTACACCGAAGATTTCTTCTGCTTCTGGAATTATAGGTAGTACCCCACTTTCAAGAAGTGAACGAGTTTTGTCAGGTTGTACGGCAATCGTAATGCCTCATCAGCCAAATTGGCGTGAAAGTCAATTTGCATCACCTATCTTAGGAAGACGCAAGCACCAAAAGAAAGAGGATCCGAACAAATTCGGAGAAGATTATTATTTGCGATGTAGATTTTGTGGCCAAGGGATCGTTGAAAGGGAGAGAGCTTTTCTTGTAGATCACTTGAACGTTTATAGGGTAAATGAGCTCGGTGGGATCACAGTGAGGCTAGGTGAAGGGCGATTAGACTTGGATGGACGGCGTGGTCCCTCTGTAAGCTACATTCTCCTCTGCAGTAACTGTGGGCTTGGTTTGGGGTACGTGCCCTTCACCATCTTTAGTCAGCAATTTGGGCCGTATTATTTGTTCAGATTACGGGTAATATGAGTATGTTGATGCTGAAAGTCTGGGATTTCCTCTGTTTCCTTATACACTCCACAATTTGGTTTCTGGATCTGTACATTGTTAATTCCTTTTAGCATTACTGGCTTAGTGAAATTTCGTAACTTGTCAAATGCAAAAATCAACTTATCACACAGCTTTTTATTTCTTTAATTTTCAGTGTTCTGCAAAATATATAATGCTCTCTTTATCTTGTCGAGACATCAAGTTATTCATCCAAATTTTCTTGACATTTTTCCAAAATATAGATGTGAATGTGACACATAGAGAGAACAACATATTGACAAACAATGGCAATTGCAGAAATGCAAACAACAAAACAGGAACAGAAGCCAACACGCCTAAAGGAAGAATAGGTACCCATCCGAATCTAGGTATAACTGCTAAAATAAGTGTGACACTGAAAGCTACCATCATGACAGCTATAGAGAAAAACAGTGTTGCAAGGCCTATTAGCATCCTTTTCGGCAGTGACTTGCGAAAATATCTCAGCCATATGGTGAGGTTAAGATAGCTAAAAACTGTAAACCAGTTCTTGTGTAAGAAAATTGGAATGCCTTTGTTATTGGTATCATTGTCGCTATAGTTTCCACCTGGTACAGTTGCAATGAGGGTAGCCACCAACATACATGAGCTAGTTGTCTCCTTTATCCATTTCTCTGCTTTGTCCATTAGCTCCGCATGTTCCTGTATAAATAAGTCTTGAGGTGCTTCCCATCATTGTTTCGGAGCAACTTCAACATCGGAAGAGCAATACTTTCTTACTCCCAGAAGAAAATAAAGACATATAAAACATTAATACAGAGTACAGTACTATACTTCTCTTAAATCCATGTACAATCCCTGGTTCAGCTCAGTCCAAAGGCGTTGACACGAGACATATTTAACGTACCTTAAGCCATTGCAGCTCCTTTTGCATCTGGAAAGCCACACAACTATCGAATAAAGGTGAGAAGAAGGTGAAAACTTGGCAGCCAAGTGCAAAATATTGTTATGAGAACTGTCTCTAAAGCAGATTAACTCCGGCTTGTGTAGATTCATCTAATGAATGTAATAGAAAAGCTTAGCTTGCCGTTTTTCAATAGCGATTTCAAGTAATGTAACTTCCTTCATCTTTAGCCGAACAATGTCAGGATATGCAGAAATACACTCCTTAACAATTTCAAGAATACCATTTGTTGTAAATGTCATCAAGATGGATGAGTTTTTGAAACATTCTGAAGCTTCATAACTTGACATATTTGAAATTTGGTAGATGTTTTAAATTTATGATTAAATATTTTACATCTTTTTATCTCTATAAATCACAAAGACTCTCTAGAAATCCATTAGATTTGTATTTATAAGTCGCAGAGCTCACTACAATTCTCTTTTAAAATCACTGAAAACCTTTATATTTCCAGAGAGTCTCCGGGAGTCACTAAAAATAAAAATCTATAAAAGTCTTATAAATCTCATTTGACTACCCCTGTTAGTATTTGCTGCAAAATGAGTGATCATTTGTATTGACTAAAGACGTGTTCCTCGAACGAAATAATGTGTAATTTGTTAATAAAGCTGCACATTTCTTATATTGATGCAAGCCAATATCTTATATAATTGAAAATGGGATTTATAATTGGGATTGCACGTAGTATTAATATTTTTAAATGATTTACTTTAAGAAAATTTGGAAAAATGTCTCACCGTCTAGTTTTTCATCTAAATAGAGTAAAATGATTAAAACACGCACATGTGTGCGTTAACACGTATGGATCAAAAGACGAAATCACCCATTCTTCAGGATTTTGACACGTGTCCTAGGTTTTGGTGATGGATGGCTATAGATGGAAACTTGGGTTATTACCATTTAACCTCGCCTTTTCTATATATTACTGACGTGTCCTTCCATAAGATTCACCATGTATTAGTAGAAAAAGATGAACAGCTATAGATGAGATCTTGTTCTATTACCTTATCTGTTTAACCTTTTTAATATATTACTTCTATGTCATGTCCATCAGATTGTACCATTGTTGTAATAACTAAAATGAAATGAACTTTATGTTGAAATAGAATCGGCACTCATACCTTCAAATGAAGCTTTACATTTAAATTTGTTGCATTCATTGGGTTTAAATTTACATAAAAAAGGATTTGAATCCTAAGTTCAGACCAATGCAAATCCTGACTAATAAATTCTAAGCTTAAAAATAAATACAAACTAATAAAATAATAAGCTCCTCAACAATGAATTGAGCCACATTTCAAACGGGTGTACATCTGCAACAAAAATAAGTTCACAACATCGATAAATCAACAAACAGTTAAATGATCAAATATCAATTAACCACAACTGTTATCTTTAGCAAGAAGCCACACAACTGACTCACTAATAAATAATTAAATAAATCATGAGAACAGATTAGAGGAAAGAAAAAAACACAACACGTAGACATACCATTAAGAAATCCAAGTTATGGACCTTTGTAATCTTACTTTAATTTTCATTTAAAACTAAAAAAAAAACATCAATTTTCTGAAGGGAAACTTCTATCCTGATGCACAGATTCACACCCATGAACATGAATGAATTCCAATACACAAGGAACGCAGAAAAGATTGTGAGAATAAAATTAAAAAATATGCTTTAATATTATTAGAATAACACATAATGAATTTATTTCTTCTCGACTTTCTGTTTAAGGAATTGACACCATCACCATTTTTCTTATACTAATCTTAAGTAGGTTGTAGTAGGCATTCATTTCCGCAAGGAGGAAATGAGCATATTCTTCCCTAAACAGATACGTATGGGATTACAAACTTGTTGACACGGCAGCTATAACCAAGCCACTAGATTCTCACGTCCTCCCATATGATCCGAGTAAAACCATTAACATGAATGGTACCAACGGGAGAAGCAGTCCAACTACTGACTAATCTTTTTCCTAATGTTTTAATGAGATTATAAAAAGCACTCATCTTCAGAACATGAAACAACTCCGAAAAGATATTAAAGGTTTTTATTAAATATAAATTGTGATTTTTTTCTGTTCATCAAGTACACCTGCTTTACCTTGTAACCCAACAAGTAAGCCCTTTCATAACGAGTGCGGCAGATGGTATTGGTGATTTCCAAAGCAGCACCTAACTCTCTGCAAGAATGTCATAACTCTGAAACGTGCTTGTAAGTCCCCATACAAAATAAGAATTCCACCCAGATTATAAATCTTAACCGCAAACTAGAAAACTTCTCCTAGCATAATAGTATAATAGCCTCCTAGCAAAAATTCGACTTCAATATCCTCCTAGTTTAACAATTTAACAAACACTATTAATGAAATCAGAAACCCTATAATAATAGTATAACAAACATATTTAGTCAAATGAGAAATCCTATATTCAATTACTAAAACCCTAATTTTCATTTTTTTCCCCAGATCAGGAAAAAAAACTTGATTAATCAAATCATGTTAAGGTTACAGTCATGATCCAAAGGAAAATATTCATAATCATATATAGTAAATGATCCAAACAGATCAAATTCCACCCGGATGAATCAAACTTCAACAAAAGACTTGGCTTTTACTTTATGGACAACAAAACTCACAGAGCAAAACCATAAAACCTATTGTTGTGTGAAGTGGATTGCAGAATTGAGTTACTCTGAGCTGGTTGTAGTGAAAACAGATATAGAATTGAGTGTAAGGCATTAAGTACAATTTTCGTCGTTTCCTAATGAAGTTGATGAGAAATACAACAACAACCAAACCTCAAGTATGGTGTAGCTTGATTTGTTATATTTATTCATAATTGTTAGATTTTTTAGAAGTTATTTTGAAAGATCTGGAAATGTTGAATTCATGAATTGCAGGCTGGCAAACAGTTAGGTTTCCTTAACAATCATTGAGGCTGGCTAAAAGTCACGAGTTGTTAATGAAAGGCAAACATTGCCCCACGAAATGTCGGTAGCATTTAACTCTTGGCTCTTTCAACTTGTGAGTTTACCAACCTTGGGGTCTTTTTGGATTATTTTGTTTCTTATATTTTAACCTGTAACATATATTCCGTCCCATAAAAAAATAGTATTTTTATTATTTATCTTGAATCATGTTGATATAGTCAATAAGAGCGTAATTGGATGCGCATAATGCATTATATGTATGTTGCATCCGAATCCGAAAATCCATGTAACATTCGAATTCGATCCAAAATCCAAATAAATGTAGACTTTTTTGCTTCGAATAGATAAAGAAAGGAAAATGAAAATCAAAGGTGGATATACATTTTTTTAAGTATAAATTTTATATATTATGTAAGAAATTTTGTATATGGATAGCATCTGATTAGGGTGTATTTTCAGATAAAAATTCGGATATCCAAACCCAAATTTAAATTTATTACAGCATTTGGTACCCAGAACCTAGGAATGCATTTTAAGCTCATTCTGTGCACAGTTGCTTGATTTACGGAGCATTAGTAACTTCTGTGGTGGAAGGGACCGACTTTTCTTTATGAAAACAAAAGGAGAAAGAATATAATTATCTACTTAATATGCTTTTTATATCTATTAATGTATTGTTTTCTTTGTTTCGAAAAAAATGATACGTTCATTTTATCCAATTTGAGGCAAAAAGAATAAAAAAATGATAGTATCATTTTTTGTTGGGACGATGGTATTTTCTTTCTTTAAAACAATCAGTTACTTGGAATGCTTTGTTCATTTCTAAAGAAGTTATCTGGATCAACTCTCCTTTTAACTTGAACTAATCTTTTGTAGTTGCTCTTGAAATACTTACTTCCCCATTCACTACCTTGTAAGTAATCTGCAGTTCCATTTCTCGACACACCCAAATCGATATCTCTATAATTGATGTATGCTTCCCTCGGCGACTTTGAAACGTAAGGAGCCATATACTCGTAAAACTTTCGCATCCAATTTATACGCCTTTCAGATTCTTCTGGCCCTTCCAGTGTCCATATTGTCAAGTATTGGATTTGGATTATAGTTCCATTTCTATGTGGAAAAGGTGTCTCAGTCTCTACAATCTCATCCATCCTTCCACCATAAGGATTCATTGTCATTACAGGTCGAACTTCTTCTATTAGTAGTTTCCATGCCCCTTCCAATCCTACAAGTGGAATCGGTGCCTTCACATAATCAGATTTTCCCTTTGCAAACCTCTTTGATTGAGTCCTATTCAATAGAACATTTAAAGTTCCGTTTTCTGGCATTCCAGCATACCAGAGTACAGATCGAATCCAACTCATTTCGGTACAATCTTTACTCTCTAAACCCAACTCAGCAAATCCATCTTTCATCACAGTTAGGAGCTTCTTAGAATCACCAAGAAACAAAGAGATGAATGAAGCTTTAATCGTTCGACGTTCGTTGGTGCCGACCGGAGCTATGCCAGCTCTAATAAAGAGCTCTGGAGGAAGTTTATGTCCAACTTCTTGCCACCTGTGTACCAGTGAAGTTAAACCCTTATCATCTCTCAACCTTTTCTCGATTCTAAAAACAGTCACAGTTGGTGGAACATAAACCAATCTGATCTTCCAGGAAAGAATGACTCCGAAGCTCCCACTTCCGCCTCCTCGTATCGCCTAGAACAAGTCTTCTCCCATGGATTCTTTGTCGAGGATTCTCCCGTTAACGTCGACTATTTGGGCATCAATGACATTATCAGCTGCAAGTCCATATTTCCTTAACAAAGTACCATACCCACCTCCACTAAACAATCCGCCAACACCTACAGTAGGACAAACCCCTGCAGGAAACCCAAGAGTTTTGCTTTTCTCTGCAATTCTGTAATAAAGTTCTCCCATAAGTGCACCAGATTGAACCCATGCGGTTTTACTTTCAGCATCGACGCTAATTGATCGGAGATTAGACAGATCAAGAATCAGAAATGGAACATCAGATATAGATGATAAACCTTCGTAGTCGTGGCCGCCGCTTCGGATTTTCATCAGAATCCCATGTTGTTTAGAACAAATCACAGATGCTTGAACATGGGATTCATTGGTAGGAAGAATTATAAACTCGGGTTTTAGAGTGGTAGATGTTATGAATCTAATGTTGTGCACAGTTGATTGCCATATTGATGAAAATTTCGAACTGCTCGGGGTATAAACTGGTATGAAACCTGTCTTCGAATGGAGTTTAAGGCATTCAATAAATTTGCCAGGATCAATTGATGTAGTTCCTAACGAAAAACTGAAAAGTAACACTGATATCAAAAGTATAGAAGAATATATCTCCATCTCAAAGTTTGTTCTGTTTCACATATTTTATCTCTGCGTTTATTTATAGCCTGCCAAAATATCAAAGATATTTATTTATTTTTTGATATTATTATTTATTAATATCCTTTGTTTAGCTATATTTTGTTCTCATTTGACCCTGCTTAGATAATTTATTTATATACAGATATTACACCTTTCACTAATGCTACGATGTATTCTGGGTGTACAGTGAATATGTACTTCTAAAACGAAAGGTTTTAAAAAAAGTTTCGCAATCATGCAGGTAATGGTAGGACTCCCTTACCTTAATTGAATCATCAATTTGAAATACGAATGCACTTCATATGTGTTGGATGTTTCAATTTGAAATATGAATGCACTTCATATGTGTTGAATTCTTACCATACATGTAGCATAAGAATTGACTTTAGATATCTCTTTGAATAAAGGAAAGGTCAATGTAAATTGCCTGGCCACAATTGATGCGAACCTACCATTGGAAAATCTTTAATTTTTTAGGATCTCATGTTATTTACGTATCTAGTCTGGTAAAAAAAAGACTTGGCTATGATCGATCCATGCCATGGTATTGGACCTTACCATCTAGAAAAGTAAACAATTTGACAAAAATACAAATAATTGTGGGCTAGGACCCCTAGTATTTTGAAGCCTGATATAAGGGCTCCAAATTTGATTGAGGGGCTCCCAGTTGAGTCGAGGTGACCCAATTTTACGATAAAGGGATGTTTTAGGGGGTTTTGTTAAATGTCGATTTTACCCTTATACCAATTAAAACTTAAACTCTTTTAACAAAATTCATAACTTTTAAAAACTAAAACCAAATAAAACCTCTCAAAAGCCAACCGTAATCGCTCTCAATTCATCGCCGATTCGTAAAATTCATCGTCGATTAAAATCAACTCAACAATTCAAGATGAAGAAGCATATTAAAGGCGTTCAAGGTAGTAGTGATGGAAAACAACCCGGGTCCTTTCAACCTAATCAAGAGATTCAACAAAAAATCGATAGTGAAAAGCAAAATCAAGCACCGAAAAGTCCAACAATGGTGTATCTAAGGTATTGTAGAAAACCCATGTATTCTTAGAACTTGTAATTGATTTATTCGCATGTTTGATCATGTTTTTGGGGAAAAAATGTTGGACACAGTAGATATTACGGTTGGGTCCGTGTCAAAACCCAACCGTAATATTTCATGTTCTTGAGTATTACGGTTGGGTTATTTTCAATACCCAACCGTAAATCAAAGGGAAGAAGATGAATAGTTCAGGATATTACGGTTGGGTTTCAATAGATAACCCAACCGTATATAATTTGCGCCATTTTTTGAAAACAACTTACTGTTGGGTTTTGAGAAAATCTCAACCGTAACAATAGCCTCCATAAAAATTTGGTTAGAGTATTACGGTTGGGTTTGAAGAAAAACCCAACCGTAAAATAATGTGCACATCAGGCTGCATATGAATTACGGTTGGGTTTTTTTCTTAAAACCTAACCGTAACATATGGACAACATTTTGTACTGAAAGTTTACGGTTGGGTTTTGAGAAAAACCCAACCGTAACAATAGCGCACATTTAATTTTTTGTTTTTGTATAACGGTTGGGTTTTAAGAAAAACCCAACCGTAAAAATTATGTGCACATCAGCTACATGTGAGTTACGGTTGGGTTTGTGTTAAAACCTAACCGTAAAATATGGGAGAAAATTTACGGTTGGGTTTTTCTCAAAACCCAACCGTAAATTTTCCTGTGTGGTGAATATTTTTTTTGTTGAAGTTGAATTGCTTGGAAATTATCTAACTTGGATTGGTTGTTTGTTGTAGGAAGAATAAGAGGGGTAATAATTTAACACCCATTTCTCACACTCCAACCCCTCGCCACGGAAAGCATTTAGGGGGTTAAGAAGAGAGGCGTGAGCAAGACCCATAATCCCTCTTTTGAGGTAGGTGCTGGTAGTGTTCCTTAAATTGCAGAAGAGGAATATAATGTGTTTCAAGGCTTGGGTGATCTACCAACACCCAGAGGTTCTCTTGTGATTAGAGAACCACCACAAGAGCAACAACACGAAGAAGAAAAGGGGGACAGAGAACAACATGTCCCTCAAGGCAAAGGTAAAGAAATTCGAAAAGAAAAGGCAAAGAAAAGGGTTGCCAAAGAAATTCCGAAAGAAAAGGCCGAACCTCAACTGTGGCCTAAGAGGAGGAATGGAGGACTATGGAGTGAGGCCCCAGACAACTCTGAAATATTATTTGGTTATCCCCATTCATGGGCTGCCAAAGTTGCAGCGACCAAGGTATTATTCTAATCACTTCTCTTATTCTGTTAAATTTTGGTTTTTTAACTTTTGTAAGTAAAACAAATTTGTTTTATTCTTTGTAGGATCATACACAGGCGATCAAGAAATTGGTTCGTCAAAGGGCTCAACATTGGCCCTTAACTGATGAATGTACGGTCGTACAAATTCTGGTAAATGGTACTGGGTTAGCTCCTGGAATTACCAATTCAATGTGGGAGTATGACAGTGTCGTCTGCACAGCCTTCAGGGAACGTTATTGGCCTGAAACCGATAGGTTTCATCTCCCATTCGGCGAGATGAGTAAAACGCCGGATGATGTCCAATCAATTCTTGGGCTGGAGGTGGAAGGTAAATCAGTGTTTGAGGGTTTTGACAACAACATGTCCTGGAGTGATATTTATGCACTTGTCAAATAAACACTTTGATGGGAGAAGACCGAAGCTGAATCTGAATTTAAATTGGTCAGTGGAAATAAACCGGGGATGCCAACGAAGAAAGGTCAAGCTATGAGCAAGAAAATATTGTTGCGGTCACTAAGGGAGAAGTTTGGAGGGACCGCAAAGTTGGAAATAGCTGGGGTCGTCATAGATGACACCAGAGCCATTCGAACAGCCAGAGCTTATCTGTTATATATGCTCGACACCATCTTCTTTGGTGACAGCTCGGGCAACAGGGTCAACGTCCAGTATCTACAATGGTTTCAGGGTGATCTCGGGAATACCCATCAGTACTCGTGGGGAACTGCCACCCTGGCCTACCTACTTGCTAACCTTCGAAAAGCTTCGAGGGTCAGGGGAACTGAGATTGCCGGTAATACCGGTCTGCTTCAGGTAATTTATTGTTTGAATTTCAATGTTTAACTTTAATTTATTTTTTTCTCATTTTCTTATATTAATATTTATTATCTTTATATGCATGGGTATACGATCACTTTCCCAGACTGCCTCCTCAAACGAGCATTGATGTTACTGGACCTATGGGAAAGAAATTCGTCTTCATCGGGACGCAGACAAAATATAAAGAAGTGCTCATAGCAAAGATGAGAACAGAAATTGATGCTTTCGTGGTTGAAGATGTTATTTTCGATCCTTATGTGAAGATTAACATAGAGGGTGATGGATATCTTGAAGATTTACGTGTATTGTCGGACGTGGCAGGCTACAACGGCCCTTTGTTCCATCCGTTTGGGTACGTGATGTCCAACCCCCGGAGAACTCTCCGCCAATATGGATACATCCAAACAACGGTGACACGCCAAATGTTTAAATTGTGTGTGAATGGGTCGATGATCGAAGGGACAAACATCGTGCTAAACTATGAGCCAACGCCTTCAGTCGCGGTTTGGAATAACCACAATGATCCGAAATACCAAGTCCAAAGGAATGAGTTAACTCCATCTCCGGGCAAAAAAGAGGCTGCAGGAGATTACTTGGATTGGTATCGCCATTTTGGTCATCCAACTATCATCAACAATGATCCTGAGACTCTGGCAATCAACACAGAAGATGGTTTCTGGAAGAAGGCATATTTCAATTTGGTACGTACATTATTTTTGTTACTAATGTTTTTAAGATTTATTACTAAACACTCATCCTAATTTTATTTTCATATGTGTATAGAAAAAGAAAGCCGTTGCATTGGCGAACTCTATTAATCCATGCCTAAGCAAAATTGATGTCAGGACGCCTGACCAACTCCAAGATTTGATTAGGGAGCTTCATCATGAAGTTGAGGATGTGCAGCGGACTTTAAAGAGGAGTAGACCCGGTACAAGAGGCGCGACTAGAGATGCGAGTACTAATAGAAGAGAGCCCCAAGCATTGGATGAAGAGACACATGATGAAGCCGGGGATGCGCAACATGGTGCTCGTACTCGAGGCGGTCGTGCTGGAGCTCGTACTCGTGGCGGTGCTGCTCATCGTAATGTTATGAGCAAAAAAAGAGCTCGTCAAAGTCATCGACCTACCCCTCCTCCTTCTCCCTAACTCTATGTCTATGGTTTTCTTTTGTATGTGTGAATTAGTTGTACCTTTAATGTGAAGTTAATTTGAAGTTTGAATTTAACTTGCACGTGAAATGAAAAATTAAACTTAAAATTTATTTTCCAGTTATTTGAAGTTGGAAACCATGCATTGGGAAATCCCGGTAAAAATACCCAGTCACATTAGTGTTACGGTTGGGTTTCCAGGCAAAACCCAACCGTAAATTTGTCACATTTTTATACTACAGTTTTACGGTTGGGTTTTCATCCAAAACCCAACCGTAAATATGAATTACGGCTGGGTTTTGGCTGAAAACCCAACCGTAAATTTATGACCTCAACACATAATTTCCCAAGGATATTACGGTTGGGTTTTCAGCCAAAACCCAACCGTAAATTCTATGGATAACTTTAAATTTGATTCTCTAATTTGTTTGTTTTTCGTTTTTTCTTTGTTTGAATGACCCAATTTACCTTCAATCTAGTTAAAATGATCGAATAAGTTCAAATTTTTGACTTTGAAACCCAAATTTGACCTTAAAACTCAAAGCTAAAAAGGTTGGTTATGGTTGGGTTTTGGCTGAAAACCCAATCGTAAATATATGACCTCAACACATAATTTCCCAAGGATATTACGGTTGGGTTTTCAGCCAAAACCCAACCGTAAATTCTACTGGATAACTTTAAATTTGATTCTTTAATTTGTTTGTTTTTCGTTTTTTCTTTGTTTGAATGACTCAATTTACCTTCAATCTAGTTAAAATGATTGAATAATTTAAAACTTTTGACTTTTAAACCCAAATTTGACCTTAAAACACAAAGCAAAAAGGTTGGTTACGGTTGGGTTTTGACGAAAACCCAACCGTAAATATATGACCTCAACACATAATTTTCCTAGGATACTACGGTTGGGTTTTCAGCCAAAACCCAACCGTAAATTCTACTGGATATCTTTAAATTTGATTCTCTAATTTGTTTGTTTTTCGTTTTTTCTTTGTTTGAATGACCCAATTTATCTTCAATCTAGTTAAAATGATTGAATAAGTTCAAATTTTTGACTTTGAAACCCAAATTTGATCTTAAAACTCAAAGCTAAAAAGGTTGGTTACGGTTGGGTTTTGGCTGAAAACCCAACCGTAAATGTATGACCTCAACACATAATTTCTCAAGGATATTACGGTTGGGTTTTCAGCCAAAACCCAACCGTAAATTCTACTGGATAACTTTAAATTTGATTCTATAATTTGTTTGTTTTTCTTTTTTTCTTTGTTTGAATGACCCAATTTACCTTCAATCTAGTTGAAATAATTGAATAAGTTCAAATTTTTGACTTTGAAACCCAAATTTGACCTTAAAACTCAAATCTAAAAAGGTTGGTTACGGTTGGGTTTTGGATGAAAACCCAACCGTAAATATATGACCTCAACGCATAATTTCCCTAGGATATTACGGTTGGGTTTTCAGCCAAAACCCAACCGTAAATTCTACTGGATATCTTTAAATTTGATTCTCTAATTTGTTTGTTTTTCGTTTTTTCTTTGTTTGAATGACCCAATTTACCTTCAATCTAGTTAAAATGATTGAATAAGTTCAAATTTTTGACTTTGAAACCCAAATTTGACCTTAAAACTCAAAGCTAAAAAGGTTGGTTACGGTTGGGTTTTGGCTAAAAACCCAACCGTAAATATATGACCTCAACACATAATTTCCCTAGGATATTACGGTTGGGTTTTCAGCCAAAACCCAACCGTAAATTCTACTAGATAACTTTAAATTTGTTTCTCTAATTTGTTTGTTTTTCGTTTTTTCTTTGTTTGAATGACCCAATTTACCTTCAATCTAGTTAAAATGATTGAATAAGTTCAAATTTTTGACTTTGAAACCCAAAATTTGACCTTAAAACTCAAAGCTAAAAAGGTTGGTTACGGTTGGGTTTTGGCTGAAAACCCAACCGTAAATATATGACCTCAACACATAATTTCCCTAGGATATTACGGTTGGGTTTTCAGCCAAAACCCAACCGTAAATTCTACGGGATAACTTTAAATTTGATTCTCTAATTTGTTTGTTTTTCTTTGTTTGAATGACCCAATTTACCTTCAATCTAGTTAAAATGATTGAATAAGTTCAAATTTTTGATTTTGAAACCCAAATTTGACCTTAAAACTCAAAGCTAAAAAGGTTGGTTACCGTTGGGTTTTGGCTGAAAACCCAACCGTAAATATATGACCTCAACACATCAATTCCCAAGGATATTACAGTTGGGTTTTCAGCCAAAACCCAACCGTAAATTCCATTTGAGGAAAGTTTGGGTCGTTTTTGAATTTTTTTTGGGTTTTCAAATAGAGCCGTTCAAACCTTGTACGACCCATTTTTCAAAATATAGCCGTTGCACTTCTAGTTTATAAGTGAAATAATTGAGTACTTATCCAACCCATCCATTTTTTTAAAAAATTAAACCTTTATGTTACAACAATCATCTCCAACAAAACTAGTACTCTAACATAGTGGAACATGGGTCAACCTGGGATTAAAAATCCAGATTTTTCTTTGGATGAAGATTTATGTATTTGCCGCAACTATGTATTATGTTTTTCAAAAAGAGGAGAAGAAAGAAGGCAAAGTGGTATAACGAGTCCGAGTTATTGGCAAACAATCCATGAAAACTTTTATTCTGAAACCGGCAACCCTTATAACCGTGATCACGTCAAGTTGATTTGTCGATATAACACTATACACCGATACGTAGAAGAATTTATGGCATTAGTTCGTATTATTGGTCAACTACGACTTAGGGGTGAAACCGAAGATGAGGTGTTACAGAGATCTCTTGAGGAATGGAGGCGATGGAAAATATGGCCCTTTTTATACCTACCTCATTATCACATCCTAAAGGACTTTTTGCTCACTCGCAAACCTATTTATTAGTTTTTTTGTAATGTCATTTGGGTTTGTTAGTGGTAATTTCAATTGTATCGCAGGTTACTTTAATGATTTCATGGGTTGTAATGTGGTCAAAAATTTGATGTTTACATAAATTTTTAGTTTTGAACCCAATTTTTAGTGAATTGAAATTCCAAAAAAAGGTTAACAAAAATATTTACGGTTGGGTTTTGAATGAAAATCCAACCGTAAACCTTCCAGATTAAAATTCACCCAGGTTTACGGTTGGGTTTGGACTCAAAACCCAACCGTAAACGTGACAGTTTTACGGTTGGTTTTGGAGTCATAACCCAACCGTAAAACTGGGGGGGAAACCGTAAATAGTTTTGTTAATTGTGTAGTGACACATGTGATATTCCAAAATTTTCATTTCCAAAAAACTATATTAATATTATGATTCCTCCAACATACATATGATATTGTTACTACCAATATTAAATGCCTTCCAGGTTTACTATATTATCATTCCGACTCCGAGTCAGAAACAAATGATATGAATTGAAAGGTCGGGGAGGGTTTTAATGCCTTCCAGAGTTCGAAATTGTGCTTGAACCGGTGACACCAAGACTTGGCGATATCACCGTCGTATCCATCCTGTAAAGGGGGTAATGGACTTCCTTCTTTCAACTTGAGACCGACATAATGGCAGTTCTGCACCAGCCTAATCACACATCTTCTATTAGCCAATTGTTCGACAAATGTTGATCTTGTTGGTGCAAATGTAAAACAATATCCATTTGAGATATAATGTATGACGCAATTGAAAGCGTTGGCGAGGATTTGCCCACATATTGGCATGCTCATCCAATACTCTCTAGTGCAATTGTTGTTGCCTATTAAACGCCTTTCGAGAGCGATGAACTCCTCGTTTAACAACGACTCTTTATCTCTATATGCACACATCATTGGCTTGTATAAATCCGGGTAAGAGCGTAGTTCAACCGTTGACTTATGCCTTACATAAGTGACTTCGTCCATACCCAACCCTGCTGCTCCGCTAAATGGTCCAACTTGTTCGATGAATACATGGTATCCACAATTACCATCACCGGCAACATCGTCGGTGGCATTTATGTATGGACGAAAAAAAGACGAAAACGATGACATATAATTTTCATAAATAATGTGCTCGGTTCGGACGATTTTGCCATTCTCAATTCTTGAAAAGTTAGATGGAAATTGCATCAATCCTCTTGCAATCCGGATCGTATATGGCTCTTCAACCACTAATGTATTGCCTTTAAGTTTTTCTTTTCTTCTTGCTAATTATTTCATACTAACTCTTTTTTTTCTTCTTGCTAATTCCTTCATACTTACTCTTCTTGAGTTTGGGTGTGGAGGAACTTTTCCCTTGGCACCAAGTTCAATTGTTGAACTTTCTTGAGTAGGAACCGCGGGACCTTTTCCTTTAATATCTACTACACTTGGTCCCCCTTGTTCCGTTTGACTTATTTTTCGTTGAGCATCATCCTCCTTCTCATCCTCTGCTTCATATTCCTTTTGCAAATGCTCAAATGCACAAGGGTCTCTTTTCTTTGATTCTTCATGCAATTCCCTAGATTTTTTGCGTCCCACGGCCCTCGATTCTTTGGTAGAAGGCCTACCTTTTCTCTTCCCTCTAATTGGTTCCTTGACAGCGTACCTTGTGTGCGGAAACACGAAGTAAGTCAACTTCGTCAACCAAATTTTCCTTTGCGCCTTATTTAATGTATCGTATTTCTTGGCTAAAGCCTTTCCAACGAGGGTGTCGGCAAACGATGCACCAAAATCTTGCTCGACGATGGGTTCATCGAAAGACAATTGTTGCCAAAACGGATCAATATCTTCAATTGGGATTACACCGTCTTCTTCGTACTTGGGCATCATATGCCGGGAGGGAAGTCCCAAACTTGACATGTTAGGACAAACACACTCTTCTTCTCCGTGTAAGTTTCCCAATCTATAGTGCTTTACTTCGTACATTATCTTCTCAATAGCACAATGCGACACCTTATAAAAAATACTTTGGAGCAATGGTTCGTCTTTATAGATGACGTGTTTTCTAGAAAGGCTTTTTTCAAAAGATTCTTTAACTCTGTCAAGGTCACGGAGAAAATAATCGTGCATCGCTTCGAAGACCGTAACAAACCCACCATCAGAATTATGAAGCTTCTTCTTCATTCTGTTGTGAGATGACTCCACGGTACTTGTAGCTTGGTTGTCAAAGTGCATATAATGGTTTGTGAACGCCGCTACAAACTTCTCTTTGTGGGGATTCAACCAATGGTCCATCAAATAGTTCACAACTTTTGGATAATTACTCCAATGCAAGCATAACATACGAACATTTTCTTCATAATCTTCCTTGGTGATAGACCATGTCAAAGCGTCCCATTTAGTTTGGAAACTAGCCCATTTTAGTTCCGCCAACTTGTCGTCCTCCTCGAATTTTCTTGGCCGTTTCTTGTTCTGAAACCGGCAATTTTTTAATTCTCTCCATCTCGCTTTTCTTTGTTGGCCGAATAATCGTTTTGCACTTGGTTTGAATATTGTTCCACAAGTGGAACGTGCAAAGAAGATGATGAGCATCTGGGAATACCCTTGCAATGGCATTCATCAAGCCTTGTTCTTTGTCGCTGATAATTACCTTAGGGGTATATCCTTCAACGTAGAATAATTTAATTTTTCCAATGCCCACACATAACTTTCTTCGAGCTCGTTTCTCAAGAGGCAAAAAGCAACACTAAACGGGGACTTGGTAGAAGTTTTCCCTACAAAATTCAAAACCGGGAGCTCATACTTGTTAGTTTTGTATGTGCAATCCATCATAAGCACTTGATGGGAGCACCGTGCTAACTTTATAAACTTGGGATGAGCCAATATAATATGTTTAATTTCTTTATTCTCATGTTCTTCGTGAAACATGGTATAGTTTTTCGTCTCCCCCAAGTACAAAAGTTGTTGGATCGGGTCCCTTTCTTCCCATTTCTCACGCTTCAACTTGGATTTGGCGTTGTAGATTGTCTCCAACGTAGACACATTATTTGAGTTTATTTTCTTCAAGTTCCCGAGTATATCACTTGGTTTCAAACGCTTATCCATCATATCGTCTACGATGAGCTTTTCTTCCTTGGTAAGCCGGGTCATAGAAAGATGCGTTAACAAAGTCTCTGGTGGTAGGTGGTTGTGACGACCGCATACAACTGTAGACAAGAACCACTTATTCTCGTTGTTCTTACGAAATTGAAGCTTGAAAGGACATCCCTTCTTCTTAATGTAAGTTTTGCGCTTGATCTTCGTCTTTGGTACATACTCAGTACCCTTCTTTGCATGTCTTGTGCATTGTCCACTACACTCACAAACCATTTGAAAGCGGTTGTGTTTTTGTTGGTTGTTACAAACAATCACACACATGATGAGTTTCCCATGTTCTGTAGCCCACTTCTTTGCATCATCTTTTTTATCCCATGTCTACATGGTCCAAGAACAGAAAGTTAGGAGAAAAAAAATGGCATTATGACAATTGTCGAAAGGGATTAACAACTTATCTATAACCTACCAGGTCGTTCAAATAGTGATCTGTAGTATCTCTAGTTTCAATATCATTTGGAGGAGGCTGATCATACATTGGTTGAGGTACAACCGCGAGCTGAACAAAAAAGATCAAGGCCAAGCGTCAGACAAAACACTAAAACCAATAAGTTTACGGTTGGGTTAGAAGCGTCACACCCAACCGTAAAAGCGTCATACCCAACCGTAGAATCGACGGACCCAACCGTAATACAACAAAAAAAAGCCAAACCAATGTTACGGTTGGGTTTTCAGCCAAAACCCAACCGTAACAAGTGCAGTAAATACCCATGCACGTAATAAGTTACGGTTGGGTTTGTGGTAAACACCCAACCGTAAAACTGTGAAACATAACTTTTCAGAAACACAAATGTATAGTTACGGTTGGGTTTCTCAAGAAAACCCAACCGTAAACATGATGGTCTAACAAAAAAAAACATTGTTATGCACCTCATTTCCTTAAATATCATCAAAAAAATGAAAAAGAGTTTAAGTTAGAATCATACCTGACTATTCTCAGCAGTTGAATCTTCACTTTGACGACTACTATCTCCATTTGGTTTAGTTTCAGCATCACAACTTACACTTAAAACCTCTCTACCATCCAAATAATCATACATAGTTGGGTCTCCCTCAATGGGTATGTAGAATTTAGTTTGGAAATCATACAAGGATTCACCCTCCACAAATTTTCCACTAGAATCACTCATTTTGGGTTTTTCAAAATTTTGGGTTAAAGCTCTCTTATCTCTCTTCCACTTTTCCCACCAACATAAAACAAATAAAAGACTGATTTAAGCATAAAAAATGAAGAATATAGGAAATGAAGATGATCATTTACGGTTGGGTTTCAAGAAACAACCCAACCGTAACTACATTTCCACTAAAAAACTTATGTTTACGGTTGGGTCCGATAATTAAACCCAACCGTAATATAATTTGCAATAAAATAGCATATTTTTTACGGTTAGGTTGCATTATAAAACCCAACCGTAAATGATCATCGCACTTAAACTAACATTAAAATTTACGGTTGGTTTCTAAGCGAAAACCCAACCGTAATATAACTTTACAAAAACCACAAATTTGTTACGGTTGGGTTTCATTACAAAACCCAACCGAAAATTATCCCTGAATAGTGACAAAAAAAATACAATTCCAACGGTTTTTTTTTTTAAATCTAGCCGTTGGGAATTTTTTCCCTATAAAAGGAAACCTTTCCTTTTCACTTTCTCATTATTCTCTATCCCTTTCATTCTCATTATAATTCTAGACTTTCCAACTCATTCTCACCATACCCTTTCAACCATTAAAAATGGTTCGATACACGAATGATGAAGATGTTGCAATTGTTCGAGGGTGAGTTACGATGATAGACCACGCTTACGAGAGAGCCTTCTATAACAACAATAGAAACGTTGTTATAGCTGAAAATTGGATGGACTGTCAGGAGGACGATTCTTGGTGGGAGCGTGTGTTTGAAATGTTTGTGGCATTACATGGGAATAGATATCGAAGGACGTGCAGTACCATCAAGGGACGCTTTGAGGCGTGGTATGAAGAAATGGAAAACCTAAACTGGAAATGAAAATGAGAGTTGAAGCATTTCCCGACGAAACCAATGTGGAAAAAGTAAGTGTGTCAATTAATAAATCGTTCTTTAAAAAAATATTTTAAATAATGAAACTTATAATTGATTTATTTTTTTCAGCATGTCATGGCTAGGGCGCAGTATAAAATCAAATATGGGAAGGAGTTCAAGCATACAGATTGCTATCGTATCTTGGAACAAAGTTTCTATCTTGAGTTTCGCCGTTATGATTAAGTGTTTAAGTGTTTAAGTGTAATCATCTAATGATCTACTGTATTTCGTTTCCTTTAGTTCTTCCTTTAATGTTAAAAATAAGGTTTTTAACAACTCTGGTATTTGATAAGAAAATGAACTAAGCCCAAGCATAACTAATTTTGTCTTAAAAACTGCTTTTACGGTTGGCTTCCATGACTCAACCCAACCGTAACTACAATCCATACTAAAAACATTCATATTTACAGTTGGGTTCGATTACTAAACCCAACCGTAACAAGAATTGTACAAACAACGCAAATAGATTACGGTTGAGTTTCAAGGCAAAACCCAACCGTAAGAATATGGTAAAATATACACTAATACTAACACTAGAAGTTACGGTTGTGTTCGGTGACTCAACCCAACCATAACTACATTTCACTCTAAAAATCATTTTACGGTTGGGTTCGATTACTAAACCCAACCGTAAATAAATTGTAGAAACACCACAACTAGATTACGGTTGGGTTTCACCTCAAAACCCAACCGTAAATTCTACGGGATTCTCAAAATGTCTGAATTTCCATCTCCTTTAAAGTACACAATTCCAACGGATTTTTTGTTTCAAAAATCTAGCCGTTGGTTCCTTTTTCCCTATAAAAGGAAACCTTTCCTTGTCACTTTCTCATTATTCTCTATCGCTTTCATTCTCATTATAATTCTAGACTTTCTCATTATTCTCACCATACCCTTTCAACCACTAAAAATGGTAAACACATACACGAATGATGAAGATGTTGCAATTGTTCGAGCGTGGCATACGATGGTAGAGCATGCTTACGATAGAGCCTTCTATAACAACAATAACAACGTTGTTTCACAAGAAGATTGGTATGAGGGTCAAGATACCGAAGAATGGTGGAAGCCGGTATTTCGAATGTTTGCGGCATTAGAGGGGAATGTAAATCATAGGACGTGGAGAGCCATCAAGAGATGGTTAGAGATGTTGTATCGAAAAATGAACAACTTAAAAACTGGAAAAGCAAATGAATTCGAAGAAAATCCCTACGAGAACGGTGTGGAGAGAGTAAGTTTGTCGATTAATAATTCGTTAATTAAAAAGAGATTTCTAAAATCCAAACTTATAATTGATTTGTTTTTTTCAGCATGTGTTGGCTATGGAGCAATATAGAATCAAATATCGGGAGGAGTTCAAGGATACAGATTGCTATCGTATAATGGAAACAAGTCGGGTGTTTGATTATCGCCATTATCTTTAAGTGTTTAAGTGTAATCATCCAATGATCTATTGTATTTCGTTTCCTTTGTTTTTTCCTTTAATGTACTACTTTAAATCTATTACAAAATAAGTTACAAAGTTGTGTTTTAAACCCAATTTGGAGTATATTGAAAATCAAAAAACAGTTAGCAGGATAATTTACGGTTGGGTCCGATTACTAAACCCAACTGTAATACATTTTGTACAAACACCACAACTTGTCTACAGTTGGGTTTTAAGGCAAAACCCAACCGTAATTCTGTGTTGAAATTGAAACAAAAATTAATAGAATCTGTTACAGTTGGGTTACAAGCCAAACCCAACCGTAAATTCTACTGGCTACGGTTGGGTTTTAATGCAAAACTCAACCGTAATTCTGTGTTGAAATTGGAACAAATATTAACAGAATTGTTACGGTTGGGTTATAAGTCAAAACCCAACCGTAAATTCTACTGGATAACACAAATTTGGATTATCTAATTTGTGTGTTTTTCGTTTTTTCTTTGTTTCAAACACCCAATTTACCTTCAATCTAGTAAAAATGATTGAATTATTTCAAAATTTTGATTTTTAAAACTCAAATTTAACCAAAAAAATCAATTCTCAAAAGGATGAGTTAAGGTTGGTTTTTCCTTTAAAACCCAACCGTAACTATGGGAAAAATGGTGTTCATCATTTTCTTCTACTTACGGTTAGGTCTGGTTGAAAACCCAACCGTAAATATGGGAAAAAATGGTGTTCATTATTTTTCTTCTACTTACGGTTGGGTCTGGTTTACAACCCAACCATAACTGTGTGAAAAAGATGGTGTTCATCATTGTTCTTTGATTTACGGTTGGGTTTTGTTGAAAACCCAAACGTAAATCTGGCCAAAAATGGTGTTCTTCGGTGTTCTTATGGTTACGGTTGGGTTTGACATGAAACCCAACCGTAAATTTCTCTGAACAACAAAATTTGAATCTTTCAAATCGTGATTTCATCAAGTTTTTCTTCCCACCAATCACAAATTAAAAAAAAAAAATTCAAATCATTTGATTAGGTAAAAGATTATGTTTAATTAATCATGATTAGTTTAAATTAATCCTAACTAATTAATGTAATTAAGATTACTAATCAGGGGTGGTTTGGGTATTGTGAAAATATTATGGATAAGGGGTTTTTGAGTTTTACTTCATAATGTCCCTATTTCGTCTTATTAGAGGAGCCCCTCAATCAAATTTGGAGCCCCTATATCAGGCTTCTATATTTTCTAGTCTAATCTTATTGATTTGACAGTTTTTAAGCAACTGACATTCACATTTGATCGCGTTTTTAAAGTGGCACTTAAATTAGAAATAAATTGCTTCAAGAGAAGGAAAAAAAAGAATAGTAAATTGGTTGAATAATTTTTAGATCTATTTTTATGGGTCTATAAGGCAATTAAATTAAGATATTGTTCTAATACCCAACAATTTTAAAGATATTTTTTTGGATATTTGAAGAGTATCTTTAAAATTGTTAACTAAATTAAGATATTGTTCTAATACCCAACAATTAGTTGACTATCCAAAAAACGGTATCACTCTTCAAAGATTCTATTTTTATGGGTCTACAAGGCAACTAAATGGATATTTCACCCCAAAAGTAATACTGATTTTTTGGATAGTTAACTAATATGCCCTTCTTAATCTTGACTACGCTTGAGGATGCTTTTACCCATCTTCTTTTAGTAATTTAATGTCTTTGACAATATGAAACAGAGGAATGGCGTCTCTTGGATTTGTAAAACTCATACCAATGTAGAATTAGGGGAATTTGCTTCAAAGACACTGTTGGAAATAGATTCTGAAAATGATGTTTCTTATACATTACTTTCAAATATATATGTCGATGCTGGATGTTGGAACGATGTAGCAAGAGTTAGGTCCTTGATGAAGAAGTATGGGATTAGGAAGGGACCTGGGTACAGTTGTGTTCAAGGAAAGAAGGGTAATATCATATTTTTGGTGTATAAAAAGGTTTAGTTGATTCACAGAAGAGGTTAGGAAGGTTGGGTCGAACTCAGGAAGCTAAACAGCGCGAAGAAAATCAATTCAGGAAAATTTTATGTTGTTGTTGCTGAAGAAGAAGAGAATAACAGAGAAAAGGAAAAGGTTTCTTAAACCCATCAGCAACGTTTATCTTTAGGTTTGCAACGTTTATCTTCAGCTGCAACGGTTTCTTCAACCAATCAACAACGTTTATCTTCAGCTTTGCAACGTTTATCTTCAGCTGCAACGGTTTCTTCAACCAATCAGCAACGTTTATCTTCAGCTTTGCAACTTTTATCTTCAACTTCATTGCAACAGTTAATCTGTAACCCCAGAAAAACGTTGCAGATATCTTGTTTTATTATTTTTAGCTTATTTTCTTGTTCTCAAGCACTTTTGAGCCATGTACCAATCTTTTGAGAGTGTTTTGAGCATGATGATACTAGTTTCATACTAGTATAAACATGGATGAAAACAAACTCAAGTTAGGATACAACCAGATTCATCATTGCTATTTTCGAATATTTTTTTCAATTTTTATTTTAAACCAGAAAGCAACCAGTTTCATCCTAGATATTATTCGAGTTTTTTATTTTTCTAGTTTAAATCAGGATGCATCCAGTTTCATCTAAGTTATTTTTTGAATAATTTTTTATATTTTATTTTAATTCAGGACGCAACCAGTTTCATCCTAGTTATTTTCTTTCGGAAAAAAAAAATTTGAATTTACTATCAACATTGAATCTTGTTTTGTAGATAATTTGAAACCCTTTTCAAAAATATAAGTTTTATTAAAATCGGATATATATTTTGAAAGTTATGAATATTTTTGTGATTTGTTTTTAAATTAGAAAAAGAAATGATAAAAAAAAATTAAAAAGATATAATTATCTTGTTTTTTTTTTTTGTTCATTTTATATATTTCTTATTTTTACATTCCACTAGAATCGTAATTTAAAAATCTTGGACAATAAACTTATTTTTCTAAAAAAAATAGAGCATCGTTATGGGCGGACTTTATTATATGAATTTGTCCGCACTTAAGATAAAGTTTCACTAGCCGTAGACTCACCAATAAGCCGGCATGCAACATATTGTTGACAACCAAACCCCAACTTAAATTACATCTTTGATGAATTAAAAATCTAATTTTCTGGTCCAAACCCCATTAAGTTGTACTGTGTGTAGATATTGTGCGACCTGACGACCTCCATCTACGATCCGTCTGCTTCAAAAGAAAAAAAAAATCTATGATCCGTCTATACCTTGTCGTGCCTTCCATGGTTTCCCAATCTCTCGTACTTTCTCCACTACGCTCGTAGAATCTGGGAATGAGGAATAAAATTGTTCGCACTCTCTGACAAATAATTATAAATGCCAAGCAAGAATCTCTCTGATAAAAGCTCAAAAATGTGTTGTTCTTCCCAAAGATGATATGCTTCAAATTGCCTTCTTCCTAAATCATCATACACAATTTTTGAAACGTCAACCACAGAATCACTCATATTATCACGAATTAAACACATGAGCTTCCCCTTGTTTAGAGGTAAATAATTTCTCACTTGCAAGTATCTAAAGCACTTCGGGCCCAAATGCAATTTTTTGGAGCAGTCAATGTAATTAGATTCCCAAGAATCAGTGTCTGCATCATAGAGGTCCAACTTGCACCCATCTTCGACCTCTTCTGTAGAGCTTCCCTCCGATGGTTATGGTTGGGTTTTTCGCCCTTGGTGCTGCCATATCATCGGCGATTTTAAACCATTTGTCTGTTTCAGGGTCGTAAACTTGAAGCAAGCTTTGTTCAGGTGCAACCATTCCTTCAACAAACCACATTCCGTTGTACACATATCCATCTACGAGTATCAAACCTGTCGTCATATCTGCAACAAAGGACCACCTGTATGTACATTAGTAGTTTGAAGTTAATTGCTCTATCCAGATATGAGAATCTCATCTGATCAAGAATGAAAAAAAAAAACAAAAGAAAAGAGAATAGCGAACTTTAGATAACATTCGTCCAATTATAATCGAAGATGTCAAACTAACAGTTAGACACGACTGCATGCTGCGGTTGAAATTAATAACTTAAATAAGATCCCTTTGTAAACTATATACCGATTTTGACCTTTACAAGGTCGACCATTTAACTACTACACTCTCATGCGTGAAACCGTGAAAGATGAAACAGTAGATAGTATCCACTTACGTGTTCTTGATAGGATCATAAACCTCTGCTGATTTAATAGGAAGAAACTTGCCTCCCTTCACCAGTGCACCACCAGCGACATACAAGCAATTGTTTATAACAAGAGCGACATCTAATCCGTGGCTGAAGCATATCTGGGGCTCGATGCCACTTATTTGTCCGAACACCGTAAAATATAACATGTCCCCGACTACGTGCGTACTGAAATCCAAACAAATATAAATCGCAACCATTAAGAACCTGAGAATTAGCATATACGTGAGTGTACTCCTCGTATTCTTCTGGTACTGGAGGGAGTGGTAGCCACAGTCTGTAAAGAGGGTCAAAGGCATGAAATGTGGTAAACCCGTCTTTTCCATTCCTCTTTATCACGTAAATCCATTCTTCTGCAAACCCAAGATTCTCACGCAAAGAGTAAAATAAGTTGTCTTCCGCCAATAATTTATTCCATGCTTTACAAACAATCCTCAATTTCCTATGCTCCTTGCGTGGAACACGGATCAGGCAGTCCATTGCTAAGTCATAGGGTAGTCTAGTGTCACGGATTAAGATTTTGGACTAGACTGTGCGGCACTTGAACTCTTCAAGTAAGCCCTAAAAGAACACAAGGGATTTGGAAACTTAGAGATTTTAAGTGGGAGAGAATATTTGATTATAAGAGACAGAATGTTACAATTACTTAAGAACTTGTTGGTGGATCATTTGAGCAAATGAGCTCTCCATCTTATATAGTGTGCTATGGAGGATTCTAGAATATGTTCTAGAATCATCATCTTCTAGAGTATTCTACCACTATCATGAATATACAATAAAATATTATATGTACAAGAACATTCTAGTATGTTGTGGACTTCCTTAATCTTCTAGGTCCTTCCAATGGACCTAGACTCTTGTCATGGGCCAACCCAATATGTGGGAAAATGGGTGGGCCGTGACACTAGGTATTAAAACATTTGGTTGATGGAGACGCGTACAACTAGAATTACTCAAGTGATGTTGAACTAATTTTGTTATGCCCGATGGTTGGATGCAAAGCTTTCTTCCAAGCACTAATATAGATTCCTTTGGCTTGACAAGAATGATCTTCATACCGAACTCCAACTGCATTGTATGTTTCGATTTTATTTATTTATTTACCCTATAAGAAACAAATAAGACCACAAAAAAAAAACTATTCTACCGACTTAGAAATTTACATATCACAAAAAAATCAAAAGTTCTGCTAGGTTCTTGGTAACACTACATTCTTCTTTACTTTATTTATGTTTTAATCTCCTTATGCACTGAAGTATATTTAATTCTGTAGTTTTTACTCTATCTTAATAATATAAAATTTAATTAATCATGAAAAGAAAGAAATCGAAGAATCTGCAATGGATATCTGTTTTTTTAAAAAGCAATTTCAGGATGTAAACAAGGCCCCTTCAGTAAATCGCGGGGAAGAGAAATTCTATCGACGTTAGATACATGTTTTGTTTCGTTGATCAAGATCATGCACCCAGTCCCTAAGGGGCCTCTCTCTATTATTTCAGAAAGGTTTTTACTATATACTTTGTAGCCTTAAAAAGGGCTCCGCTCCAAAGAGTAGTGTCTGCTACGCGAGTAAGGAACACCGCGAGAAGAGTGTGAGAGAAGTAAGTGGGCCGTGGTCATGTCAGAATTTGCACCTATTTGTATCTTTTAAAATCTCCTTTACAGGGACACGTCTACTTCAGTATAGTCTACTTCTCAATTCATATTTGGATGATAGTAGTAATAAATTACCTTTTTACGGATCAGAACGACAGAGAAGCTCTCTTCAGTTCGTTGAAACAATGAATTCGGATCAACTGATCTTTCCATTTCTTGACGAGAAAGGCGAGTCAATCTCTATGAATTGAAAAGGATGAATGATCAACTCTGCTATCAGTTGTTAGAATCAATTACTATATTTAATGCCGATTCACCCAGACTTCCATCCTTTGTAGAGGTCGCTTTAGCTTGCCGGCTGGGAGCTGTAATGAGCGGTAGAACTCGCTGGGTCACAATTTACAGGTTCAGTCAACTACATGAAAGTGTTGTTAGAGAAAGGACCATCGGCAGGACTTACACCATCACATGATTTATCAATTGATGTTCGACTCAACCAGACAGATAAATCCTATATTACTGACCGACTCTTCTAGACCATTCTTTTGTATCTCAAGAGCGATCATATCGAACTAAAAAGAGACGGAATATAAACGCCTAGATAGTCATGTGACTGTTTGTAGCGTATTAAAATATGAGCGGATGGAATTTTAAAATAAGTGAACTCGATAAATCATACATTAAGAAGGTTTCTTCAACATCTCCCGCCTTCCGGTAAGGCCTAAAGTTCTACTTTCTATGAATCATACATTGAGAAGGACTAGACTCATCTGATTTATGGCGGAACTTCATAGGTCAGGCTTTCAGTAATGAACTTTAAATTCGATGGTCCGAAAATAAAATGTTTACAATAGGAAGGAGGTGTTATGTAGGCTAAAGGTGCAAACTCATATACCACGAGTAAAAACCCAATATATAAGGCAGAGATCAATTGGAGTACCTTAAATTGTTACTGGTTAGTTTAGTTTTAGATATCTAATATGAATTGGTGAAAAAAAATCATATTTAGCATCGTATATGTAGAAGCAAGTCAACTATCTGGGACTAAAGATAAGAAATTCGATAACGAGAAGTAAAACCAGAGAGAATATAGGAGTGAGATATACCTTGGCATCGGTGTATGCGTTGTGAAGCGGCGTATACAATGTCACTTTTTTCTCCATGTCGACGAGAAAAAAATAAGGTGTTGGAGGAAGCAAACAGATACAGTTCGTCGCTATTGGGATGCTTATTTTTAGAACCCTTACATAGGGGCTCCATTCTTCATAGAGGGGCTCCCTCTGAATTCAAGGTGATCCAAAAATCCGTTAAAGGGTATCCTAGGGGCTATGTTAAATGTCCATATTATCCTTCTATTTATGAAAAAGTCTAATTTGACATTCAATCAATTAAACCTAAACAAAATAAAACCTTATAAAATTTCAATTCCAATTCAAAACCTTTCTTTCTCCCTCCATATCTCCTCCTTCTCCATTTCAACCGACTTTCTCCATCGAATCAATTAATTGGCGATTCGAAAATTTCGTCGTCGATTAAACTCTAAAGTTCGTGATGAAGAATCCTACTAAAGGTGTAGAAGGTAGTAGTGATGACAATCAAAAACAAACTAAACAACTTAATGAAGAAATTGAAGAACAAATCGGTGGTGAAGGAAATCAAACTCCCCAACCACAACAAATGGTGTATATAAGCTATCCAATCGAACCCATGTTATTTTTGGAACCCTAAAGTGATTGATTTTCTTGTTTCATTGATGGTTTTGTTACAAAAATTGGTTTACAGAAACATTTACGGTTGGGTTCGATTGGAAAACCCAACCGTAAATGTATGTTCTCAAGAACTTACGGTTTGGTTCCATTCGAACCCAACCGTAACTGGTTTCTTTTGAATTTTACGGTTGGGTTATTAAAATACCCAACCGTAAATCAGAAGGAAAGAGATGAAGATGATATTTTACGGTTGGGTTGATTCTGAACCCAACCGTAAACTATTTTAAACTCAAACCCAACCGTTCTGAATAGATTTGAAGATTTTTTTCATTTCTATCTTGTAGAGAATTGAAAGACGAAGCCAAAAATGAGGTCAATCGGACATCGTATGAGGGAGTTATGATCAAAACGGTGAAATACAAAAAAAAATCCAGGAAGAATTACGGTTGGGTTTCTTGGACTCGGACCCAACCGTAAATCTGGATATTTTGGGTGAGATTTTTGTGTCATATTTACGGTTGGTTTTATTGGGTCGAACCCAACCGTAATTCTTTCTGGATTTGTTTTTTGTATTTCACCGTTTTGATCATAACTCCCTCATACGATGTCCGATTGACCTCATTTTTTTGGGTTGGCTTCGTCTTTCAATTCTCTACAAGATAGAAATGAAAAAAATCTCCAAATCTATTCATCTAATTTTACGGTTGGGTTTGAAGATTAGTTACGGTTGGGTCCTATGCTAAAACCCAACCGTAAAACTGTTACGAGTGTTTGTTAGTTACGGTTGGGTTCTAGGATGAACACCTAACCGTAATTGTTAGTTACGGTTGGGTCTGATGCTAAAACTCAACCGTAAAACTGTTACGATTTGGTGTTCATCCATGAAATTACGGTTACGGTTGGGTTGGGAAGAACACCTAACTGTAAATGGTGTTTACGGTTGGGTTACCATTTACAGTTGGGTTCGACATGAAAACCCAACCGTAAAATTCTCTTACATTTCTTCTAAGTTTTTTTCCCACAAAACCAAAATATAAAAAAAATTGATTTGATTTGATTAAGTATAAGATTATTTTAGATTAATTATGATTAGCCTAATCTATTAGCTAATTAGTTTTACTAATATTAACTAATCAAGGATAGTTTATCCATTATAAAAATATCATGGATAAGGGATTTTTGAATTTTACTTAAAATATCTCTATTTCGTTTTCACATGAAAAGCCCCTCTATGGAGAAGGAGCCCTATGCAAGCTTACTATTTGCCCTATGCAAGCTTACTATTTTTATACACGACTGGAAAACAGAAGCCTTAGGTTTCTTTTTTTTTTTGTACTAGAAGTCTTAGGTTACTTGCGGTAATTTTGGGATGAATCTGATGTTTGATCCTCCGAGTCCTAGGCCCACCAATCGTTTCCTGAACCATTTCTAAGTCTAATAACTGTCTAACAATGCGACTGATTGAGAAGTTTTTTTTTTTGTGCCTCTAGTAACGAAAAATTCCTCTCTTTTGTTTTGGGTATGTTCATGCATGTTGATTCCAATCTTTTAGAGTTCATGAATCAAGTTTTTTAGTTCGCAAACTATATTGATTTTGGATATGACTGAACTCAAATATTACTTGATGGTTCACAGTCGATATGGTTAGCTCATGAACTTATTGGTGCACAGTCTTTATATAAACAAATGTGTATGCATTAATTTTCTTTGTATTACAAGAAAAATTCTTATATATTTACAAGGTGTCTATTATTAGAACCATTCTATTACGACAAGTTAATTCTATTGTTAGAAAATTTTAACTATGGAAACAACTGATTTAAGACCAAAGTAAAAAGTTATTCTAAACAATAAAAGATTGCTTGGGAATTTGCTTATATACAGAGTGATAGCGACAGCTTCTGTGAAGATTATCCTCTATGATTTGCCAGGTTCATCCTCCAATGTTGGTGTATCCCAACAAATGAAGGCAAGATCTATTGATCGTTCGATACTCGCTTTGGAAACGTATCGAGCGAAGTGAGTTGTTATCCACTATTTTTAAAAGTCTTTATGTAAGAGAAGAGAGAATATTGAAAGAAAGGTTGATATTTTTTAGGTTGAAAGAAAAGTAGGCTTGGAAGTGTATTGTTCTTGAGAGTTTGAGCATGTTCTACTTATAACCATCATTAAAATTTCTTGTGTCTCTTGTTTTGATTGATTTACGGTACTTAGTTCATAAAGCCTTGACTTCCACCATTTGAATCAATAGTTTAGATAACTTGGGGTGTAGCTGTAGGATTTTTTGCAGTTACAAATCGGTGTATCGTTCATTCTCTATCAATAGACATAGTCTATCTCTGAAGAGTGAATACTTACGTCAAATTCTTGCTTTCAACTGCATATTTCATTTCTATTGCAATTGGTATCCCCACACTGTTCCTGGTGTTCTTACCTCAAGAGAAACTAAAAAATTTCCAGTGCAACAATACCTACATAATTAAGAAATAGTTTATAAATTTTTGTAAATTAGGTAAAAGAAACTATATTTATTCAATGCAACACCAAGGTTTCCACTCAAACTTAGCATGTAGTTCCCATGGAAGAGGCATTTCTGACAAGAACCTAAGCAGACCGCACTCGACGACTACAAAGGCACTTAATGCACGGTAAAATACAGAAAGTAAGTAAAACAATTAAGATCACTTCTTCATCTTCTTCTTTTTCATGGAATGTGTCCTCTTAAACCTGCGATCAATCCTAAGCCGCGACAGCATCCTATACCCCTTACGGAGCAGCATCTTATATGCTTCCTCTCCTCCTTTGCCTCCCTTTTCTTCTTAATCCAGTTTAGTGGGATTAAATAGTGGTTAAGTATTTTAGGATTTGGGTTGTAAGCCTATAAAAAGTTTGTGTATTATTGGTGAAAATTATGCGAAGTTTTATCAAATATAGATTTTATTTTACTCAGTGTTTTCGATTTCTCTCACTTCTTTCTATATCATATTAGAAATCTCACATGGTATCAGCGTTGGGGTAGATAGTTGAATTGAAAGATAATTATAGGAAAAAACATGCTTTGAAGAAAAAAACGTTTTTGATTTATTTGGTAAGTAAAAGAAATGATAAATAGGAATTATCGTGAAGAAAGTACTTTGATAAAATAAAAGGGTTTTTAAAAAAAAAAAAAAACTTGTAGGTTATTTGGTGTTTGTTTATTACATGAGTAAAAAAAATTGAGATGAAACAAAGTTATTGTGATCGAAAAATATTATGTTATGTTGTTGATGATGAAGAAGATGCATATTATTAATTTACATGAACGTAAGGTTAGTTGAAATGATGCTGAATTTGATCTATTAACAACGATAACAATGAAGACGATGATAAAAGTCAAACACAAATTTCAAATTATCATTTGAGTATAAATTATTATTTGAATATAAATTATCATTTGAGTGCAACTTTGTGCACTAATTCAACGGGCATTCTACTATTTTAGAATCTTATTTTATTTTACAATTTTATTTGAAAAAGATAAAAACAAGTTTTAAAGCTGCTTTATCTCTCTTTTTTTCTCATTTATTCTTCCATCTGTTTTGTTCTCTGTCTCGTGAAGTTTCTTCATTGATAATGAATATTAATGGCTACTAACTTTCACATGTTAAGATGAATCTGAAAATAGATTCGTAGGAACAATAATTCCAAGCAACAACAACCAAATCGGGAGTAAGAGTTAATAGGTTTATGATTATCATCTATGTTTATGCTAAAATTCCCATTGACATCAACAACCAATGATTTGATGAAAAAACAGTAAACAGAAAGATTTTAACTTATAATTTGATACATAGAATCCTCTTTTAAATCAATTAATGGAAAAAAATTTAATAATCCATTTGTTTACAGATCATAAATCTAATCAAATTACAGTCACAAATCCATCATCTTTTTGAATCAAGAAAATGAATCATGATAGTGGAACTTATAAATCCTATCTTACACAATGTATACATACCTAATGATCTTTTTCCTTTTTTCTCTGATTATTCTTCCTTAGCCTTTTCTTCACTTCAATTTTCCGACCCCTTCTCTGTTGAATGCTCTCTTCTATTTATAGATTATCTAATGGGTCCCTCTTGTCCCGATACCCTCTTTCGTTCTCCTTATTATCTTTGGATCGGGATGATTATACGATTGACAGGTCATGCCTTTTGCTTTTTGGTCCGTTACCTTGCATGATTAACACGTATTCTTCGTTCCTTGAGAATCAGCTTTGTCCCGATCATATGTGTCAAATGTGTGATAAAAGTAATTATTGTCTTATTTTCCCGCCCCACGTTCATTATTATTCTTACTTTCCCGTTCCTCATTCATCATTACTCCTACTTTCCCGTTCAATGAGCATTTAATGCTATCTGTTTCGATCGGTGTGATATTACTTTCCCGATCTTATGCGTCGATCATGCAGGAATTTACTCAGTCTTTCACATCTGTCCTTTTTCGATCCTTTGATACGGCTTTGATTGTGTGCTTCTCATTCTTCTTAGTTCCACTGTCTCCTTCGTTAATCGTCTTACACGTGTCGTCCTCCTTTTATTTCCCAACAACTTGCCCCCTTCTTCTTCTTTTTTTAAAAACTTTTAACGGTCGATCCAAGGTTTTGAAAAAAGTAGAAGAACAATTATTACCTTCTTTTTTACCATTACTTCTTTTCACACGTTACGCGAACTTTTCGCAAGCAATAACTTCTATTATCACGTTTGTGTCAGTTACCCTTTTTTCGAGGAAATCAAATCTTTGCCTTGATTAATGCCTTTTCAAATTGTGACGGTTTATATTCTTCGCTTTAAATACGATGCAGTCTTTTCCACTTCTGTTTTTACCTCTTAAAGTTGCTGCTCTTTATATTCCTAGAAATTTACAAATACTTTCGTTCTCCCAACTGTTCAGGAGCTTTTAGCATCAATCATATTTATTTTACCTTTGATCAAGTAATTTCTTATCTTCTTTCTACAGGTATGTTGAGGATTTTTTACCTTCAATATCTTACTTTAATATTTATCCATGATTATCTTTTAACAGATATGATTGAACTGATAATTGTTTTTTGATTTTTATGATTGTTTCTTTACGATCTATGATGATTCCTTCACACATTGATCCTTTGAACTTTTCTTTTTAGATAAAACGTTATGTCTTCTAGAAATCCCAATGCTGCTGGTGATCACCAAGAAACTGGAAGATCTTCAAGAGTTCCTTCTTCTAGATATGATGTGTCTCGGTCTGCTCGTAATCCAGCTCCTGAGGCTTCTACAGCCGCTAATCCTGCCCCCAGAAATAAGCGGGCTCATGCGACTTATAGTTACCGGTCGATGAACATTGAGGTTTTTAAGAGAAGACATGATCTTGATGGATTTAAAGTCTCATTCTATGACAAAAATACCGACGTACTAACTTTAGGAGCGATGCAAAGCTTTAACTATTCTCCCAATAGTTTACTAATTTCTGTTGGTGCTTTAGAGGCCTGACTTCGTCTCCCATTATATGAAAAAGAAAATCCTTTTCAATATGAAGTCCTTGCAACTCGTGGTGATTCTCCTCATGGACTAGCTCGATCCATTACTCAATACAATGGAAATTGGTGGCGTATCCTTGATGAGTGTAGCCTCCAAAGTGAAGGGCGGACTAATCTTACTTGCTACGTTCCAGATTTTACAGAATGTAGCAGTTATACCATTGAACATTTTCATACTACATATGGAGATTGCATTACTAACAGGAATTACGTGAAGTGGAGCGTTAGCCATGTTCGCAAGTGTATTTCGGGATTTCCCTTATTAAATGAGGTCGACGATCCCAAAATCAAATTTATTCCCCATACCAAACTTGATTTCCCACAAAAGAAAGAATTCGTCAGGATCATGACTATAAATGGTATCGCACTCCAATTGTAATTGAAGGTCCTTGGATTTTCGGTAACATCTCCAAAGATGAAATTCAAGAATTTCGTAGACGTTTCCCAAGTTATTGTCCTTGGCGGTTAAATTTTGAGGACTACAAGTTTGATTATAAGGTTCGTATTATTCTTTATTTCAATATTGTCCCGAACTACCATTGAATTTTTTCTTACGGGACAAATGTTTGTGTTTCAGGTTGAACCCGATTCTGAACTTCATACCGATGTTCCTCCTCCTCGCCCAAGTCTTGGTATTCAGATCGTTGAAGGTAGGCAAAGAGTTGAGGAAGAATTTATTGAAGGTAAGGGAAAACGAAAATTGGTTTTCCCTAAAAAGAAGAAGAAAAATCTGAAAAGACCATTGTACCCTTCCGAAGTAGAGGAAGGGGAAATTAGATATTGCTTTATTAAGGGGAACAGCAGTTCCGCTCTTATCACTAGTGCGGGACAGGACGTTGAAGGTTTGGTCCGGGCAGAAGTTTCGGGACAGCACGTTATCATCAATGATGTTCCTGTTAGCGTGGGGGAGCCAATTCTTTCTTCGGAGCAGCCTTCAATAGCCCAATCCATTTCTGAAACTGTTCCTACCACCGCTGCTCCCACCGTCCTCTATGATTCCTTTTCTCCCTTTCCTTTTAACTTTGACATAGAGCCAATTGCTTCAAGTAGTGGTACAATAACAGTTTTTACTGGATTACCTCAAGAAGAAGCAGATGATATTGCTATTGAAGAAGAAAATATGGAAGAAGTGAATGAAGCTGTTACCGTTGAAGAAAATATTGAAAAAGAAAATGTTGTTGTTGATGTTGTTGTGGAAGAACAGATAAATGAAATTTCTGAAGAAGCGAATGTTGAAATCATAGCTCCTAGTACTTCAGCTACAGATGTCCCTAATGTCCCGAGCCTCCTTGTGGATGAAAATGCTCCTGGAGTCATTCATAAATCAAATACACCCATCGGGACATTAGTTCAATCTGCCGCTCATGCTGATAGTGCCGATGTTGACATGCCGGATGCTGAACCTTCTATTCAATGGTCCTTCTCTGAAGTGGAAAAAAGAATCACTCTTGCTGGTGAAGAAGACGAAGCCTTTCAGTGGTTTGTTTCTAAAGGATTTCTGAATACTTCCGCATATCACGATCCATTGAAATCTGATAGTTCTTCAATGGCTAGGCTGCGGACTTCATTCGGTGTTGTTCCACTGGAGAATACTCGGGACGCTTGGTTCGAAAGCGAGTGTTTCGATCAATAGTACCCACTCAGTCTTCCTTCTTCTTTAAATGAAGTTCTGACTGTTGCAGAGGGTCCATCATATTCTTTTCCGCAGCAAGCTCTTGCTCAGCTTAAATATGGTACCGATTGCACATTTGCAGCGTACAAGTTTTATAAGGCTCGGGCCATAATGATGGAGTTGATGCTCAAGAAATGAAGCAACGAAGGCGAAGCGCGGAAATGAAAATTTACAGCAAGAAATTGAAAATCTCAAGCAGCAAAATAACTATCTTCAACAACAATTTCAACAACAGCAACAGCAACAACTTCAAAATTTTGAGGATCAAAATCAAAAGCTTCGAGATCAGAATCAAGGTTCGTTCCTCACCTCTTAGTTCGTATCATATTTTGGGTTCGTACCTCTATAGGTTAGATCGTACTTCCACACATAATTTTTTTTTTTTTTTTGAAGTTTTGAAGTTCATTTATGGGATCAGTGGGAGACTTGGAATCCCTGTTTAGGTTCCAGCGTAGGATGACTCAGTTGAACAATCATGCAAGAGAAGTAAATATGGATATGGAACTGGTTAAAGGGAAATTAGCACAGTTGTCCGATAGTATTGAGTTGATTACTTGGAGACGTAATAGAGATGAATCCAAATATCAGGAAGCTCTGAAAACTTTAACCCTTAAAGAAGCAGAGTTTAAGTCTGTAGCTAGAGGTATATGCTTGAGTTACATGCTTGTTTTATTGAAGGTATTATATGGTTTATCTGATATTCATTCTGGTTTTCAGTGCTAGAAAAGAAGGTCAACGAAGCCAATGGACGAGCAACAGTAGCAGGAGCTGAACTCAATATCGCAAATAACACGATAACAAATATTACTGAAGAGTTGAAGACTTCAGAGAAGAACGTGGCTCTGAGTGTAATAAAGCTTCGGGATTTGCAATCTCAGTTGAATGCTGAAACTTCGAAACGCGAAGCTCATGAACAGGAAATTATAAAAGTACAATCAAGATCTGATGATCTATTAAAGGAATTAAATGCTGAAAAGGAAAAAGTAGAAAAGGATCAGCAAAAAATTAAAGATCTTCAATCATAAATTGATTACAAGCATGCTTATATCATCTGGGTAAGACAAGATGCCAAGGAAAAAATTGCAATGTCATTTAATTCTGCCTTGGATCGTGCTCAAGCCGATCCTTCTGTTTTGAATGGTCGTGCTACCGTTCCCGACGGTCCAACTCTGAAGCCTAGTTGTACTTGTTCTTTGCTCTGATGCTCATAGCTTCATCTTTTGATGTTCTTTTCTTGTATCCCGATCCTTTGTTATTTTGAAGTTTGACTTACTGTAGTTGAAAACATTATTTGTGATTTTCCACTTTTGTGCTTGAATGTGCTCTGAATATTGTCCCTGCATAAGATATGATATTTATGAAATCTTTAGGTTAATCATATTGTTTCATGAGTACAATGGATCGAAGTATATATACCTCAAAACATGTAATTCGATATCCCACACATACGAAACAAACCCGGGCCAGGGGTAAGATACTGGGCTGGTCCCGAACGTACTCTGAAAATGATAACCATAAGTCAGGTACTCCTTCTTTATTAGAATTTCTGAATTATTAAAATTCTATAAGGACATTTACCTCTTTGATATTAGGATTGTATCGTTATTCGTAAGCGCTTTCCAGAATATAATGTTCTTGGAGTAATTGAATCTTGATTATGTCGCCAATCGTAGCGTTTTCCAGAATAAGGTGTTCCTGGATTTGATTTTGATTATGTCGCCAATCGTAGCGTTTTCCAGAATAAGATGTTCCTGGATTTGATTATTATTTTAAGTATAAACTCACAAAGAATTTTATTGTTAGATAAAGTATTGAATAAAGATTTTAATACCTGTGTTGGCCACCATAGATGTGCTATTAATTATGGATAATAAAGCTTTAAGTATTGTGCATTCCATGGATGTTATAAGATGTCTCCTTGCATATTTCGGAGATAGTACGATCCCTGTCCCGCTGATGCTTGTATTACATACAGACCGTCCCAGGTTGGTGCGAATTTTCCAGCACTTTTGTCCCGATGGTATTCTAGGATTTGTCGTAAAACATATTGTCCTTGGACAAAGTTTCGTGACTTGACCCTTTTGTGATAATCCCGTGCCAACCTTTTTTGATAATTATCCATTTTCTGGAGTGCCACTTCTCTTTTTTCTTCCATATCATCTAACTTTTGTAACATTAAATCTGTATTTATATTTTTCTCCCATGCTTCTGTTCTAGTTGTTGGTAGAATGACTTCTGTTGGTATAACTGCTTCTGTCCCATATGTAAGAAGGAATGGTGACTCTCCAGTGGATTCTTTCCTTGTGGTGCGATACGCCCATAATGTATTATGCAACTGTTCACACGAACGTTTGTAATACCCATCCAATGTCTTCTTCAGATTTGTTGCAATTGTTTTATTTGTGGATTCAGCTTGTCCATTACTTTGGGGATAAAATGGTGTTGATTTGTGTTTCTGTATGTTATATGCTTCAAATAGCATATCAATGTTCTTTCCTTGAAATTGTTGTCCATTATCAGAAACTAAGGCTGCTGGAATCCCAAATCTACAGATGATATTTTCAAATAAAAATGTGAAAACATCGGAATCTCTGATACGAGCTAATGCTTTAGCTTCTACCCACTTGGTGAAATAATCGGTAGCCACTATTAAATATTTTCTCTTTTTGGTCCCTTCAACTAACGGACCAACAATATCTACCCCCCATTTCGCGAATGACCATGGACTGAGAAAAGAATTAAGCTCTGTGGCATTCTTCACACCTTCGTACCATGTTTTTGAGTCCTTAAGCATGGATATCCAATAATAGCCTTGGGTTTTAGCCTTTAATGCGAGTGAACGCCTTCCACTGTGGTTTCTCGCATCTCCATAATGTATTTCTTTGAGTATCCATATTCCTTCCTTTTGTGATAGGCATCGGGATAATGGCCCGAGGAATGATTTACGATACAAAATTCCATCCCGAAGATGGTAATTATCTGATTTGAGTTGAATTTTTCTTGCTTCTTTAGAATTGGAAGGCAATATGCTGTCTTGTATATATTGATGAATCGGAATCCTCCAATCTGGTTCACTTGGTTGATCATCTACTTGTTGAGGCATAAATGGGGCATTTTGTATTGCGGGATCATTAATTTCTTCTGTCACATCTCCTTCTATGTTATGAAGTGCTTTTATCTGAATAGATGGTTCATATATTCTTCCGACTTTTATTGCCGTGATATTAGGATCGTTTACCGTGGAGGAAATGAATGCCAGTGCATCGGCATGTCGGTTTTTGTCTCGGGATAGATGCCGAAAAATAATGTTTGGAATTTGATTTGCTAAAATTTGAACAAGATTTTTATATTATACTAAATCTTCATCAAGTGTTTGATATTTTAATTCGACCTGTCGAATTACCAACTGTGAATCACTTGTGAGTCGAACATTGTTGATTCCTAGTTCGATGATGAGTTTTAGAGCATGAACCACAGCTTCATATTCTACTATGTTGTTTGTATGTTCTTCAAACTCAAGACGGAATGAATGTGTCATTCGCCCTCCCATTGGTGCAGTAATCACAATGCCAATTCCTGCTCCTTTTTTGTTTCGGGACCCATCAACAAAGACTTCCCACCTTTGAGAGTTTGTTGAGTTCAGAATATCTTGTGGGTCCTCTTCCTCGCATCCTGGTAATCCTTTAATCATAGATAAAAAATAAATTATTAATGTGATAAAAAATTTAATGAAAAATCTTTAAATGCACCTATCGGACCTTGAATTTCATATTCTTCTTCAATCGGGAAATCCGCAAGGAAGTCAGCTAAAACTTGAGATTTTTGTGCGGTTTGCAACTCATAAATGATGTTGAATTTTTCTAGCTGGGCGTTCCACTTGGCGATCCTTCCTACTTTTCATGTATTCTTTAATACTGATTGTAATGGTGCTTTGCTCGGGACACAAAAATAATGTATGAGAAAATAAGTACGTAACTTTTGAGTGGCGAAGACCAATGATAAGATGAGTTGTTCGATTTTAGTGTAATTTCTTTCTGCCGAATTAAGGGTTTTGCTGATATAATATATCGGTTTTTCTATTTTCTCATTAGTACGTACCATCACTGCGCTGATTGCATCTTCCGTTGCCGCTGTATACAAAGTTAATATTTCTTCAGGTTCCGGTTTCTGTAATGCTGGCAATGTAGCTAGATGTTTTTTTATGTTTTGGAAAGCTTGTTTACATCGATCGTTCTACTAAAATTTATTTTTCTTCTTGAGTATATCAAAGAAGGGTTTGCACCGTTCTGATGATCTGGCAATAAATCTGCTTAAAGCATCCAAACATCCATTTAATTTCTGTACACTTTTAATGTTGTTGGGTGATGGCATATCTGTTATTGCTTGAATCTTTTCTGGATCAACTTCAATTCCATTTTTTTTAACTAAGTAACCCAAAAAACGTCCCGAAGTAACACCAAAAGTACACTTCTCCGGATTAACTTTCATCTTATATTTTCGTAATGCACCAAAAATTTCAGTGAGGTCTTGTAAATGGTTGATAGATAATTTGCTTTTTACCAACATATCATCCACATAAACTTCTAGTATTTGTCCGATCCAAGGTTTGAATATTGCATCAACCAATCGTTGATATATTGCTCCCGGGTTTCGTAATCCAAACGGCATCCTGGTATAGCAATACAACCCCCGGGGAGTGAAGAACGCTGTGTGTTCTTGATCAGCTTCAGCAAGTGCAGCTGGTTGTATCCCGACTGACCATCCATAAAAGATAATGCCTCATGGCCTTCTACAGCATCTACCAACTGATCAATGTTGGGAAGTGGATAACTATCTTTTGGACATGCTTTATTTAAGTTGGTGAAGTCGATACAGATTCTTACTCCACCGTTCTTTTTTGGAACGATCACCATATTAGAAATCCACGTTGGATATCGCACTTCACGAATGAATCCTGCATTTAGAAGCTTTGCTAATTCTTTTTCGACTGGATCGTGATACTCCGGTGCAACCTTTCGTATCCGTTGTCGAAATGGTATAGCATCGGGACGTATTTGTAATTCATGTTGTACAATACTTGGATCTATCCCGGGCATATCCTCCATCTTCCATGCAAATATATCTACAAAATCACGAAGTAACTTGATTAAACTTTGCTCCATGTCTTCTTTCATCAATGTTCCAATTCGCACTTGTTTAGGCCATTCTGAAGTTCCGATATTTATAATTTTAGTTTCTTCTACAGAAGTGAAAATTGGTTTTGGATTCCCGATCGAAGTTGGAGTTCCCTTTAATTGCTATGAGGCTCCTTCGAACTGCTGACTTGTTGAATTTTCTTAGCTCTTACTGCTTTCTCCTAACTCATTTGTTGCTTTTTGTTCGATGTTTCTTTTCAAGTATTGATTTATCTCTTCTTCCTTTGCTTCGATCTTACGGTTTTTCTTCCTTTCACGCTGTTGTTGTTCCTGCTCTTCATGCATTCTTACCTCCGCCATTATACAAAACTTCGCATCATCTTGATCTCCCTTGATCTCCATTTCTCCTTGCGTTGTTGGAAACCGCAAATTTTGATGATAAGTGGAAATTACACCTTTCAGCTGGTGTACCCAACGTCTCCCGATTATTGCATTGTACGAAGATAGAGAATCTACTACACTGAATCTTGTTGAAATGTTAATTGGTCCAACAGATACTTGCAAATCAATATCTCCTTCAGGTCTTGAAGCCATTCCATTGAACCCATAAATAACATATCGGGACGGGATTAATTGATCTTTTGTGAGTCCCATTTTGCAAAATGTGTCATGAAACAATACGTTTAAGGAACTGCCCCTATCCAAAATAATTTTTCTAACGTTCCATCCTGACATTAGCAATGTAAGGACCAAAGGATCATTGTGCATCTCAATTTCTTGATTTACTTCCCGTGCTGAGAAAGTTAAAGGGGATGCCATCCAGTCTTCCCAAGCTTCCGTTATCCTTCCCAATACTTTAAAAATTTCATGATCTCGAATCCTTTTGCACAACTTTTTATTAATTGCAGCGTTCATATCTGTATCTCTTCTTTCTGAAAATGATATCATATTAATGGTGTGTTCGTTATATGGAATATGCACTGCTTTGCCTTTGTCGGATCTTGCTATTGGTGCGGGCCTTTGAATATATTCTTTCAACTCTCCTGCATCTATCATTCTTTGTACCAGCATAATAAAATTCCTGCAATTATCTGTTGTGTACCCTTTATAACAGTGGTAATCACAATAGTCTTTCGAACGCTGTGTGAACTCAGGATGATTGCCTTTTGATGGTGGCCATTGAAAATCTGGTTTATTTTTTATGATTTCGAATAATTCAGAATATAAAATATTGAGTTTTGTGAACACTCTTTCTTGAAATCGCTGCACAAAATTTTTATTATCCCCTTGCCGTGGGCGCTTTGATTCCCTTGGTTCAGATTTATGAGGGAATTTCTTTTTTTGTTCTGGTGATACTTCGATTAAATTTGTCCTTTTCATGTTTCTTTGATTTCGTGAATTACTTCTTGGACCTTGTTCCTGCACATCTTGTAGTCTTGCACATGTTTCTATTATCTCCCTGGGCTGTCCCTCGGTCTTGGGATTGTTACGATGAATTTCAATAAAAAGCTGACATCTCCGGTCAGCGATTACCCACTTGTAATGATTAATCGATGTACTTGAGTCGACATCTCCAATTGCTTGACAAACTGTATGCCATCGAGCTGTATAAGACCGGATCGTTTCTTCTGGCCACGATGTGAGGGAATATAATCTGTCTACTCTCGGATCAACGGGCTTGTTGTACATGTAAGCTTCGAGAAATTTCCTCACTTTGTGAATAACATTCAATGGAACTCTCTGGCAATCTATCATACCCTAACAATGCTGAACCTGTCAAACTTGAAGGGAAGCATCGGCACATTATTGCTTCGTGTCCGTTCCATCGTGACATCACTCGATTATAATACTTTAAATGTGAGGTCGGGTCCTTCATACCATCATAACATTCAAATACAGGGATACTGTATTCTCTTGGCAATGGAACACATGTCAACCGCTGAGCCAGCGGTGTGCGCTTGGCTTCTTTCAACACCTCTTATATTCTTCCCCCTTCTTTATTTTTTAATCCTTTTATCTCTTCTTTCATTTGCTCCATTGCTTCCATACATTTTTGCCATTGTGCACGTTGAATTTCTTGATTTTCCAGTTGCCTCCTAGCCCGTGATGATGATCCTACTAATACCATTTTCTGATCTTGATTTTCCCTTTCATTTCTGGGTGCACGCCTTCCAGAAATTGTTTCTTGACTTCGTGACCCTGTTACAGCCTGTCTTTGCTCACGTTGAATCGCATTTTCCAAGGATTGATTTTCTCTGGTTAATAATTCAATTTGATTATGACTGGCCCTTTGTTCCTTTCTTATTTCATTAATTTCTTTCATCAGATTTTGAAGATAATTTACATCATTCCTAGAATTCTCATGATGTGACAGCTGATTTTGAGATATGGTATTTGGTGTTAATTCTTAGATAGGTGAATGATTTCCTACATCACTCTGTTGTTGTTCTGGCTCACTCTCAACTTCCCTTTGTCTGTAACTTTGTCTGTCGTTACTGTCTTGGTTTCCAGAGCCTGCTTCTTGAGACATATTTCTTCTGGATTCTTTGTTTCTTGATTATTTGCTTTCTTCCCTTAAATTCTAATGATCTTTTAAAAGTTAGCCAAATAATCTCTCAATAGATTATTTAATAAAGAAAGTGACAGAAACTTATTTTCTGATCTTCTAAAAATATGTATATACTTTTAGTAAAATAATGTATTATTTACCATGAATCTTTTAAAACGCATAAAATAGGAAATCAAACATTCAAACAGATTCATTCAAACTTAAAAGTTTTTCTTTTCAATGAGATACAATTTCCATTTTTCATATCACATAAAGGATATTATGCAGAAGAAAACACTTGCTGGCAAAAGTTAAATTAAGCCAGAATGTTGCATAAAACTACCAAATTCTTTATACTAAATTTCTTTACCTTTGAAATACATATATAACAGATAAATCCATTTTTCATGAACAGGTAGGATAAATCCTTTAACCCATTCCTTGTTTCTAGCGCCAAATTGTTTAAGCCAAAATTCCCATTGACATCAACAACCAATGATTTGATGAAAAAACAGTAAACAGAAAGATTTTAACTTACAATTTGATACATAGAATCCTCTTTTAAATCAATTAATTGGAAAAAATTTAATAATCCATTTGTTTACAGATCATAAATCTGATCAAATTACAGTCACAAATCCATCATCTTTTTGAATCAAGAAAATGAATCATGATAGTGGAACTTATAAATCCTATCTTACACAATGTATACATACATAATGATCTTTTTCCTTTTTTCTCTGATTATTCTTCCTTAGCCTTTTCTTCACTTCAATTTTCTGACCCCTTCTCTGTTGAATGCTCTCTTCTATTTATAGATTATCTAATGGGTCCCTCTTGTCCCGATACCCTCTTTCGTTCTCCTTATTATCTTTGGATCGGGATGATTGTACGATTGACAGGTCATGCCTTTTGCTTTTTGGTCCGTTACCTTGCATGATTAACACGTATTCTTCGTTCCTTGAGAATCAGCTTTGTCCCGATCATATGTGTCAAGTGTGTGATAAAAGTAATTATTGTCTTACTTTCCCGCTCCACGTTCATTATTATTCTTACTTTCCGTTCTTCATTCATCATTACTCCTACTTTCCCGTTCAATAAGCATTTAATGCTATCTGTTTCGATCAGTGTGATATTACTTTCCCGATCTTATGTGTCGACTATGCAGGAATTTGCTCAGTCTTTCACATATGTCCTTTGTCGATCCTTTTGATATGGCTTTGATTGTGTGCTTCTCACTGTCTCCTTCGTTAATCGTCTTACACGTGTCTTCCTCCTTTTATTTCCCAACAATCTATGTAATCATTTGGATTTTTTTTATCAGATTTGATTCAGTATCTTAGCAAATTCTTTTCCTTGGTGTGTTTGTATTGATTTTTATTTTATTTTTCATGGTGGGTGTGCTTGTATCCGATCAAAAGTAGGGGTGCTTGTTTTTTATACTGGCACTTGTACTTTAAGACCCTGATTAGAATAGTATTAGGATTGTGTAGAAAATAAGAGAGGAAAATTTGTAGTTTCCCTGATTAGAAATAGTACTTATTAGAAATAGTGAAAGGAAATAAGAGAGGAAAAATTATACCAAAAACAAAAAACGAACATCAGTGCTATATTTATTGCTTCAGAGAAGAAGGAGAAGGAGAAGGAGAAAGAGAAAGCGATAATGGAGGTCTAGAGAAATGTGCACAGTAATACAATCAGTATTTCTCAATATATCCGTACAATTATTATTTTATTAAAGAAAACAAAAAACTAAAAGAATTGAAATCAAATAAATAACCCATAAGAATTTTGCTTAATTAAACGGGGAGGAATGTGCACCCCGGTTAATCCTAACATAAAATATTATGTGTTATTTTAGTCTCGTGGGTCTGATCCATTTACTCATTGGTTTTTTTAAATATACTTTATTATTTTTGTTAAAAAAATTATTATTTGGTCCTAGAGTGAAATGTTACTCATACGGGATGACGTCATCATATTTTTAACAATGTCAGAATTATTTTTTTCTCTATCTCATCTTCTCTCTCTTCTTAAAAATAAAGAATTTTTTAAAATGATACATTTCTCAAACTACAAGTCGAAATTTAACAAATTTTATATATTCAAAAAGCTCTCGACGATTTTTTTACAAGAATGCACCATGGATTAAGTTCTTGATGTGATTCTTGTGTAGACAAAACATTAGGTATCTCTATAAGTTTTGAAGAGAATAAACCCTAGTCTTGGATTTAGATTCGTTTAATTTCAGGGAATTGATTTTTACATCCTTGATCTAGAATCAGAAAGGAAACCACCAGGCATCGTGTTGGAGGCAGGGTAGCACTAGTCTTCCCGAAGGACTGTGGAGCAACTTTTAGGATTGTAAATGACATCAACTAGGGGAATCAAGTTTATAGGTTCTTGATAGAATCAAGAAACGTAGAGGTATGACTGCAGCAGAGTAGCTCGGAGAGTTTATTCTGTCTCAATTACATTCCAGACCGAAGGCTTATAGTAGGCTAGTGCTTGTAGCGGTTTAATACAGTGTGTGTTCAATATGGATGAGGTCCCGGAGTTTTTATGTTTCACAGTTTTTCTCGTTTACAAAATTCATGGTGTCTTGCTTTACTTTTAATTTTCATATTATATTGATTTTTTCATTATATTTAAAAATACAAGTAAATTGTACATTAACCAGTCCTTATGATTTAATAATATTAGAGATTATCCAGAAATAATTTCTTGTCTACTTTAATACTGGATTGAAATTCACATAAGGAAATTGTTTATAGGGTCCGAAACGAAAAATTTGGTGTTGTACTTGGTACCCTCCCCTTTTCAGAACCCAAATACTCAAAAGTCTCCAAGAGAATTAATTTGTATACTAGGTTTGCAAACTCACCCTTTTAGGTTCGCGGACTTGAATAACATTAAACCTCAGGAGAAGTTTTTCTAATTTCATAAGTTCACGAAATCACCGTAATAGGTTCGTGAACTCAAAAGACAAAAGTACTCAGAGAAATTCTACAATAGGATTACTAAACTCAGCGTAATAGGTTCGCGAACTCAAAGACTTTATTTTCCTTGTATTTTGAGTTCTGCAAACTTATAGTTTCACAAACTCAATTCTTAAGTTTACGAACTCAAGTGATTGAAAAACATCGGTAGTAAACTACCAAAACAAAACCTTACAAATTCAAGGATGAACTTGCAAGCCTTGATATTTTTGTAAACACTCATGTTTTCCTCTCAAGCTTAGTTTCGAGTTACATACTAACAAGTGCTTGGAAGTCAAAACATCACTAGACTTAGCAAGAAGCTAATCCGTGACATGATCTTCTTTGAACATGATCATTAAATAAAGTCCTCGACTTTTGATACGATAGATAGATAGATGGAAACAAATTTGAAAGGAAAAACCGGTCTTTGTTACTTACCTCGATGAATTTTTTCAAATTGATATTTTCATGTGATCTTCAATTCTTCATCCATCTTGAGCAACTCGGAAAATCCTAAAACTCTACAACCAAATTTTTTCCAAACATAAGCTGACTTTAGTAGACTAAATAAAAAAATAATTTTAGCAACTAAATTATAACTAACATACTTAACATTCTAAGGTATACATGTTTAATCAAGCATATGCTCTAACACGGAAGTATGTTGCAGAGTGCATTCCATCGTTTCATATTCTTGAAGGTCTTAATAGTGTAAAAATTGCTTTTAAAGTTTTATCGGTTTGGTGTAAACTTGGTGTAACTTAAAAGTGAGGAGGCTGCAATCGAACAAAAGGCCAGTTTGTTTGTTTTGGTGTAATGGAAATTAACCGCTATTGGGGGGCAGAAGCCAGAAACTTGAGCCAACATGCATTATTTATTTTTCTTCCGGAGGGTCAAGGAATCCGAGCTAGCTTCTTAGAACATCCGACTAATCCACAGGGGCATGTTAAGACCATAGACTTCTCAACCCATACCTCCCAGGGTTGAATATTTATAGACTTCTCAATCCAATTTGCGAGGTGAGTGTCATGGTTATTTATTGTGAGAATTGCCATCCGAAAGATTCAAACACTCCACCTCCAATTTATGAGGTGAATGTCATGGTTGATTTGTTTAACCAAGAGAAACCAAACTCAACATCACACAAAACATATATGTACATTGCTAAAAGCAAATACAAACAAATACATGAAGAGAAACCTAAGCCACCTAGATGATTTATCTATTGGGATGTATTCTGCCTAATAGGAACTTTTCGGTTTATAAATTACAAACAAACAATTTATGTAAACATATAGGACTAAGAAAAACTCAGAGTTCACGAATCTCTTGAAAGTGTCACCCACTTCAGATGCATATTACCTCGACACCAAACTTAAGATTTTCAAGATCTCCCATACTTGCTGGCAATGGCTTCATCCAACACTAGTTTCCGGTCTTGTATTTCTCCATGGCCCTTGGAGCTAACACGCAAACAATTATGAGAAAATTAGACAGAGGGATAAAACTGATTAAGCAGAAGAAAAGCAATTTTTACAGAGAAAGAAAATTGAGAGGTTATACAATAATGCTTTCATCAGATAGCACTCTCACAGAAAATTCCAACTGGCCGTCTTAATGTCGGCAGTTTGCTACTACTTGATGTCCCGCAACAAAGTGAAAAGGGATTGAGACATTATGTAGTACTGCTAAAACCATCAGTGACAAGATAGTGAACTAATTGAGAAAGGTGAAAAATTATAATGGGAGTCGAAAAGTTGATTAGAACTATTGTAGGAGTTAAAGTGGATTTAGTGGGAAGTATTGAATGGTCACAAATGAGAGCAATGGGAAGGATAACCAAAATGGGTTAGACAGCATCACATCACAATCAATATCTATTCATGTCGTCTAGATGAACTTTAACGAGGAACGGTAATATGGGAGATGTGATTTATCTGTAGTAATAGTGGTATGTACCTAAACCAATTGCCTCTGAACCTTTCATGATCCTCAGCCTCTTACATGAGTTAATGAACATCCTGTATTGACAAAAGTAAAAGTCATGACCAAATCAGATGAAAAAAATAATAACGCAAAATGATACAGACTATAATTTCTATATTACCTGACTGAACAATCTCAGCCTTTACTCGAGCAAAAGAAGTTACCACCACAAAACTAACAGGGTTATTCGGTGTTTAGGTCCCAAAAAAGTGACAACGATGGCGAAAAGAGTCACAAAATGGCCAGTTTGCAAGAACTAGCTAGAAGCCTAGAACAATTGATCTAAAAAGTGAAAAGAAATTGGGCTGCGAAAGAGCATCTATGTGCATTTGGTTGTAATCTATACTTACTCCCAAGGAACATCTCCGACGAGCATCCAGTCATCATCCGTATCTTCATATGCGAGAACATGTTGAGAACCGTGGAGAAGATCCATCAATTTACTTCCACTCAGCACATCTTTGCCTGGGATACCTTCCGAACCACACTGCCCTATATATCACAAATAAGCACACACATTTTAAACCAAATCTCAATTACTTTTGCAGTAATATACGGCAAGTGAAATTTTTACCATTTCACTGTTTGTATCACCGAAGATCGGTTTTTACAGGCTTTTGATACTTGCAAAAAAAAAAAAACACAATTTTAAAATTATTTTTTATTTAGTCTTAAACAGTTAATTTCACTTTTTAATATTTTTTCTGTCCCAAAAAAAAATGATACTTTTATTTATTTTTTTTAATATAGTCTATTTTTAGTCGAAAATAAAAAAATCATTTTTTCCACACAGCCCTATGATACTTGCGACTCAGATTTTAAATTGCATCCTATAGCTTGAAACTAGATCATGTTGTTCACCTGAGAGTGAGACCGAACACTCCTATCTCATAAAACTGAAGTATCCTACTAGCTAGTTATCCTTGATGTGTAAATGGTGACAGAGCCGTATCGGTTCAAATAATAAATAATAGAACATACTTGGTGATTTTATTAACAAAAATATACATAGACGGGCTTTGAAAGAATATCAATTGACAAGTAAGGACAATTGACCATACCATACTCGCCTTTGCAAGCTACATTACTATCCAAAAATAATGAAAGAATTCCGTAACATTGTCTAAGTAACATAAATAAAAATTATGTGCATTAGGTAGAGAGATTACCAATGGTAAAGCAGCTGAACATCTTCTCCAACCCAGAGAAGAGTTCCACATAGTTGGAATAAGTTTTGAGATCAACTTTCCTCAAGTATGGAGCACCATCCATACTCACTTTTACATACGAACATCCCGAATCCGAATCACTTCGAGCATCATCACTGTCTTTACCTGAATTAGTAGCCATTGTATTCTTCCGAAAAGATCGAATTGGCGGCCATCCTACAACCTGTGACCTGTTTTCAAAAACAATTGTAACTTCCCTTACCGAAAAAAATACCTACAGGAGAAAAGGAAAAAACATGACTCACTTAGCTGCAGAACTCTGAGTTTGCTTCTTCTCCTGGACATGTTTCTGCACTGGTGGAACCATGTCATCTTTCACTGAACCAGGATTCTGGGATAAATTAGAGAAAACCCATTTCTCATCAGGACCATTCTGAATGGAATCATAGAAACCTCTTTTAAACCCAGACCCAAAATTCACTTTTCCAGATAAAAATGAAGAAACCCCATCAACTCCTGATTTTCTCTCAGGAGATTTAGAACCAGGTAAACCAAGCCTAAGTTCTGTTTCTTTAACATTATCATCAAATCCAATTTTGTTACTAGTAGTAACAGTTGAATAAGAAGAGGAAGATGAGTAGATTATGTTCTTATTCTTCTTCTCACCAATCTCCATTGATGGAATTCCAACTGATAAACCTATATAATCACTTTCCATTAAAAAGAAAAACAGAGGAATTCTGTAATTTTGAAATGAAACACACGAGAAAGGAAATGAAAAGAAGAAAGAGAGAAAACCCAGAAAGAGGAGGATTTTGTTAGATTAGAGAAAGATATACTGAAAATGGTATTTGTTTTGTACATAAGGTTTTTACTTTTCTCTTTCGTTTTGTTGGCTCTGTTTTTATTTCTCTTTCTATCTCTTATTCGAGCAACGTCACACAGAGGCATACTGAAAAGTTTCGGAAAGGTTTTTCAGAACTATGAGTGGGTGAAAAACGGGTTTAATACGGTCGTGACCCCGCTAAAACGGTCGTGATAACGTTAAAATGTTTTAAAAAAACGACCACCACATATATGATCATAATCTTTGAAATGGCCTTAAAAACGTTTTTTCCAATGTCATTTTAGCACGGTGATAAAATTGTTGGGTGATGATATTTAGGGTTACACATCGGGTCGGGTGGGTCCGATTTGACCTCACCCACACCTAACCCGTCGAAAGTCGGATCGGGTCTGACCTGCCATTACGGCGGATCGGATGCGGGTGGATACGGATGACCCGTCTGGATTCTTTAAGGGCGCCTTTAGCCGTTCCATTTCTCTTGACCTAAATATAACCGAGAGAGAACTAATCTCTCATTTCCTCCCTAATTTCATTCGACTGCAGCCGAGAGAAACACATTAGATCTGAGAAGAGTGGCTCGAGATTATGGAGGTTGATCTACTGGAGAAGCTCAGAGAAGAAGTTGGCGAGAGTCTGGTGAATCTGTGGAGATGAAGAATGGCAGAGAAGTTAAATCTGAAATCGAGGATGAGAACAAGAATGGGTTTGAGTTATTGTTTTTGCTATTGGGTCTGTGTTGTTTGAAATCGAGAGAATGAGATTGCAGTTCGCTGTAGAAAACATGGATTGGCTACAACTTAGGGTTCGCTGTTAAACCAGCAAAGAAGAAGAAAAGATGAATTTCGTGAATCTTAGTTGGGTTTAGGTTGAATTTGATTTCAGTGCAGATTTAGAAGTGATGGTGGAGTGGTTACAACAGCCTTGAGACCGAGCAACAAGGAAGGTTGTTTGCCAAGGGTTAGTGTTTGAATTGGAGATGAATTTGGGTTCAGTTTAAGAGAGATTGAAGTTGTTAGGGATTGAAGAACTCAGATCGAAAAAAAAATAGTTTTAGGTTCAGTTTAAGAGAGATTGAAGGCATGGGTCGCAGTCGCTGTTTGAAATTTGGGTTTGGATCAGCATTAGTTTCGGTGAAGATTTCAAACAAGGTAAAACGAAGTGAAGGCAGTGAGCTCGAGAAAAGAAACCCACCTTACTGCCGAGATGGTGAGATTAATAGAAGAGGAATTGATGGGTATTTAAGTCGTGAGATGGTAGCAACAATGAAGAAAGGGTCCTGATGGATATAGAGAATAAGGTGATGTTGTTAATTTCTACCGAGACAGTAGAGAAAGCCATGATGGCTCACGAGAGGTTACAGGGAAAATGTTGCTATTCAATTCCAAGGATGAATAATAATTTTTAGCCTTTCAAGAATTAGGTAGAATGGATCGTGAGGATTTTGAATTGTTAGTAGAAATTTGTGTGTATCAAGGATTCAAGAAATGAGTTTTGAATTTGAAGACAGTGAATAGTTGGAAGGATGTGGTTGAAGTCAAGTTCAAAAGAAACTAGATTTGAAGATTGTGGTACGAATCTGTGGGTTAGTGTTTGATTTGAGAAAAGAAATCAAGACATGAAAAAAAAATGATGTTGTTGCTGCAATTGAAAGAAATTAGGGATTCGAGAAGATGGATCCGTGAACTGAAAGAATGGTGGTGATGTTGAGTTGGATTTTTTTTTGGCGGGTTGGGCGGGTGGATCGGGTGAAAGAAGGTGTCACCCGCGCCCGACCCGCCAGAAGGTGGGTAAAGAAAATTATCACCCGCACCCGACCCGTTTATCGACGGGTCGGGTCAAAACTGGCGGGTGCGGGTTGGGTGGCGGGTCTGGGTCGGGTTTGTGCATCCCTAACGGTATCACCAATCTGAGTTTAAAATTCATCAATACCAAGTTTTTTATCAATAAAAAGAAAAAAAAAACTTAAACACGTTACCTATTCGAGCAACGTCACAAGGTGGATTAGACATTATTTATTTATTTAAAAAAAAAATTACCGTCCGTTGTAAAAACATTGGGAATTATACGGATTTTTTTGTTTGATGATCTTTGAGTGTAGTTTAGTACTCCTTCCGTCTTAAATTATAAGTCCGCTTTGACAAAGTCAAGATTTTAAGAAGACGGTAGGAATTTACAAGACCACTCATATTAAATATTGAATTACTACTATATTTAAAGTTAAACACGTTCAGTACTAATATTACTCTATATTTGTTGAGATTTTGTAACTCTCTATCTTTGATATATTACAGTTAAGATTGAAGAGATAAATACACTAGCTTTGATAGCTAATAAGGAATCTAACCTTTAGATCCAAAAATAATATCTTCTAAAAAAAAATGAAGATAAACAGGAAATATATTAAATAGATTTGTTTTTTATTTTTGGAGATACTATTTAATTTTTAGATTTTATAATTATAAAAATTAAAGAAAATATTTGATAATTTAATAGAAAATATGATTATAACAGAAACTGACAACTACTTTAAAAAAGACGAAAATATAATAAAAGACTTATAATTTAAGATAGAGGGAATAAAAGGTAAGTGTTTCTTTCTAAATCACCTTGAGGTAAGAAAAAATAAAGGTGCAATTTTAGTTGAGTAAAGAACAGAAGCTTTGATGGCATGTGATCAGATTTTGGAAGTAAAATTATGGGATGTTATAGAGAGAGAATTGAGTGTGCTTCCCACGCACACTTCATTAGAATCATCACTTATATACGATTAAGGCTTACTTTGATTTGATTATTTCTATCTTCTTCGTTTCCTCTTTTTCCCTTTTTTTTTTCTTTTACTTTTATTTGTTTTTGTCATGTTTTTGATCAAAAGTTTATAAAACAACAGTGAAATCCAAAAAAAAAAAAAATAACCGTGATTTATTTTATTTTTACCATTTTAATCTTTACTTTTATCTACCGGACAAGGTTGTTATTCGTGTTTGTTATTTTTTTGTATGATTTAATTGATCGGGAGAACCTGATCAAAGATTCGGGTGTCTTCATTTATTTTTTTAGGACTTGGAAGTCACAATAGACTGGTTCTATTTCAACAAAAGTATATCTTACGAGAACGATTATACAAGATATCAAACCTATTTATTTTTCAATCGTAATCACCATTCGTCTCACTCGATATTCAGGTGAATCTTTTTTTGAATATTTTTCTGTATCGTAACACGGTGGGTGTTCTTTAATATTTGACGAAAATGCATCCAAAGATTTCATTTGTAGTCAATAAAACATGGCAGTTTCTATATAAACCAGCCACATAATATTGAGTTTTAGTCAAACGGTATTATATGTTATGTGAAGCGTGCATTCATCTGTGGGTTGCAATTTTACAGCAATTCTCCACCAATTTTATCAATCTTTACAAATGAAGATTAGGGAGGTTCCTTGGATGGTCGAAAACTAACCGAGGTTATTTTATCTACTATGGGAATAACCTTATCTCTTGGAGTTCAAAGAATCAACCCCATGTCTCTTAGTTGAGCACTGAGTCTGAATACCAAGTCATTGCAAGTGCAACACCTAAGGGGTTTGATTCTGACCATTGTTTCATGAAATCAACATTTCTATAGCCACTCCTCTTACAAGAGAAAAAGGAGAATAAAATTGGAAAACTTTTGTTGATAGCCCGTTGATTTAGATAGTGGATGTTTGAAAAGCATCAAACCAAAATAGTTTTAGCCTTTGAGCTTGAAGGAGAGTTCAAACTACTTCAGTAATATATGTTTCCTTTCAGCAAGTCCATTTTACCAAGAAGTATTTAGACAATAAAGTATAAGGGAAATGCCAGAGGACATCGAAAAATTGTTTAAAAGGTCCTTTAGACAATTCATAAGCACTATCACATTAAAAAGAGATAATCTTTGTGACCAACAAGTTTTCATTAATTTATTTAATATATTGAAAATATACAAGATCATCATACTTTTCAGAGGATAAGTCCAATGAAATCTATTATAGTTGAAAATAATATAGTATCTAAAACCTGAAAGAGACGATATTGAAGCAGGATCTCATATATCACAATAGACAAATTATAGATGAGCAGAATGACTCTACCATTCAGAGTAAATGGAAATATTTTTACTCCTTCTTAACTGACAAGAACTACACAAAGACGCAAATGAAGAAGACAACTTTATTGAATTAGCGGTGTGAATCTTATGGATGGTAGTAGCAGCAGGATGGCCAAGCCTTTTTTTCCAGAGAGTAGAACATAAAGTGTTGGAAGCATGGAAGCAAGTAGATAGTGCAGGAAAAGATCTGATAGGGTACAAGTTGCTTAGGATAGAACATTCATCTAGAACCTGCTTTGTAACAACATCCTTAACAACATATCCCCAATCATGCAATTCAAAATAACATTTATTCTCCCTAGTATATGTAACAATAGAAAGCAGGTTTTGGATTAAGTGTTGGTACATGTGATACTTTAAAAAGATTAAATTTCTCAAACTTATTGGCAAATATTGAATCACCATATGAGGTATGGGTAAAAGCTTACCATTGACAATCATGAAATTTTACGATCCTTATTAAGGAGCATAGTCTGTTAGATTCATGAAGTATCGCTATTCATGTGGTTGGTAGCACTTGAGATAGGAATCCAATGAGATGCAGTAGGCAAAAAAACTACATTTTGTTATGAAATCTTGCATTCAACTCAATACCAGCAAAATCCTTTTGCACATAACTTATTGAGTTCTTATTTGGTGTATACTTATGATAACACTTGTTTGCAGAGTATCCCATCCTTATACAAATCTGAGACTCAACCTGAGACAAGTTAATAGTACCTCCAAATTAATAGTACCTCCAAATCTGACGTATGTGAATTAACTTGTCTGTTTCACCCGGTTGTCTCAGGCTCAACCTGAAACAGACAAGTTAATTCACATACGTCAGATTTGGAGGTAATTCTGAATTAACTTGTCTGTTTCACCCGGAAAAAATGGTTGCAAAAGTGATTCACGCCGAAAAAAGAAGAGTTGGAGTCTGTTTCAGATTAACAAGAATTGGAGTTGGATTGGATCGTTCTTGGTGTTCTAATCAACTTAGGAAGGTTATTCTTATCCAAGCCTATAAATAGCAAAGAAACCAAAGAAAAATCAGGACATAAGCGAAGAAAAAATCTCCGGAAGAGAGAGAAAATTCTGCTGGTGAAGGAAGAAGACGAAGAACAGACTACGCCAAAAACTGTCATTTTCTCTGTCGCTAAACCCGTTGTTTATTCTTTCATAATTCTGAAGCGGCCATAGTCCATACTTTATTTTTGTTCTCTTCAGCCACACAGAGAACACCTTCTGTAACAGTTATAAGTGTATCAATTCTTCTGTGTTCTTTTGATTTCTTCATTGTAAAAACTTTTTGAGCTGTGAATAATTATGTTGATAGTGTTTCCAACATGATGAGCTAGTCACCATCACTGGGGCGACGGAGGAAGCTATTTTTCCAATAATAAAGTGGTAATTCTTATTTTATTTATTTTTTGCAATTCTTTTACTATTATTTGCTTTGAATTAAAATTGGAAAAAAAAATAGTTTTTATCAATTAGTTGTGTTTTCTTTTGATGAGTCATGATGAGCTTAGAGCTTTTGATGTCTCATGCTTTCGATTTACAACTATTATTTTGAAAACCTAACTTTGGCAATATTTTGGATAAACTGAATATACGAGTTGTAAGATTTTTATCACTTGAAAAATTGGCTAATGGTGGAATCCTTAGTCTCAGTCCTTCCCATAATTTGAAATTAATTTTACTTTAATTTTTTTTATCTTTAGTTATTAAGAATTAGGTTTAAAAATCGAGTCTTCACAAGTTTCAGCGAACGAATTTTTACCACTATTCTAAAACGATCACATTACCAACACCAGAGTTGGTGTTCTTCCTGAACATCGCTGCATAATTTGAACTATCACATAGACTACTCATTTAAAAATCCAGATCCGTCAACCACTGTTGGTAATTGAATAACCTTGTTTTAGTCTCATCAAAAGTAAATAGTACTTCTCTTGTTAGTGAAGATATTACTAAACTATTGTAATCATAACCTAAACATTCAAAACATACATGCTATCAGGATTACTCACACGTTTATTGATTGTTGTAAAATTATTTGTAATAGTTTTGGTTTATTGTAGATAGTCTTTAACAGATTGATTGCATCTTCTAGTATTTTGTAACTGGTTACGAAGCATGGATTTGCAAGTTGAAAATTGAGAGATGAATATAGTTTCAAGAAATTCCCAAATATCCTTAACATAAGTTAATTCAAGAACACCACCAAATACTGATTGGGTAAAAATAGCTTTAAGACAGCTTGATACGAATGCGTACCCTAATATTTCGATACTAATATAGGCTAACTACGATGTTAAAAGAGGTAGAACAATAACTCCTGGCAACCCAATTTTACGTAACAGCTACCATTCCAGTTTCACCAACAACAAGGATCAGCCCAATTTTGATTGTAACTGCTTTCATCCCAGTTTACGTAACTGTTGCTAGTCCAGTTTCTCTCAAAGCAGATGCCAGTCCTCCGACCCATTTCCGTTCGGCTGACTTCCAAAAATCTAGAAGAAAGTTCTAGAAGTTTCTGGGTTGCTTGATGATTAATCCACCACAAGGGAAATTAATCCCAACATAAATACAGAGCACCTAAACCCTAAAGGGTATGCCTTCAACCCCTAAAAACTCTTGTAAAAAACTTTTACTGACTTGGGCGTCATAGCCTATTTTTTTCTTTTTTTACAGGTTCATCCCATCTTATTCACCAGAAGGAGGAGATCAATCATAAACATCATCGAGATTGTTTACGGTGAAGATAGGTTAATTTTCTCCCAAACAACGAATTTATCAACCTTAAGCCAATAAATCCAAGCTGGATTTTATTGTTAAAAACCATTAATCATAGCAAGTCGATTAGGTTCTTGAATTGATCTATCCAGTACATAACCAAAAATACCAAAAGATTTCGAATTGACTCAAGCTATCTTTCTATATAATATAGTTTGTTGAGTCAAACTTCAACGATATGAAATTTACAATGTTTGTGAAAGGAATCGAAAATAGAATTGATCTTGAGCGGATCTATCAGAACTGTCATTTTTATTAGTTGTGGAAGAATAATTAACATGAGTAGTTGTTTTAGTCATTCTTGAATCAATAAACTCAGTAATCATAAAAAGATAGATCTGAACTTCAAATAAAAATGAAATTGATGATATTAAATCTTTAAAAAGATCAAAATCGAATAAATAAGCTCAAAGAAATATTATTCTTTAAAAATAAAATTCAAGAAATATATTCAATAAAATTCTTCAAAACATCAAGAAAGATATGCTATAATTTGATCGAATATATTAAATTGGAGATATGAAATGATAAAAGATGAAACTTTTAAAAGATTGAAAATTTTTTGAGGAACGGATTAACCTAATTTGATAGCATGAAACCAGAGGGAATGAAATAAAATTGACAGTATTAATGTAATAATGAGATGGTACTAATAGAATCATTACAAGATACTTATAGTATCCAAGAGTACAATAGACATCGTGTGTTACTCTATTACAGGACACTAGAAGACTTATCATACAGAAAACTATGTACATCCAGATACAAGATAAGGGACACTCATAAATTACATAAAAATAGAATATGATTGTTTATTACATTTGACTTGTATTACTTACATCTATACTACATTTGTAGAATCCGCTGAATTTAAGTAAGAATTCGTCGTCCAATATATACTTTAATTAGATGTTCATAAGATTGGTATTCGATAGCTTCCCAACATATCTTTCCCTTATCTTTCCCTTTTAACGAGAACAATATAAATTAAAAACACTAACCAATTCTTATTTTCTATGATTCTTTTTTTCTTTATTCAATTTTTTTTCATTAAGATGGAACTTAGAGAAAGTTTATCCTCATTAATCCACGTAATGGTATCATGAGGGAAATTATCACAGTACTTAAAATTAACTTCCTCTCTTCTAACCTTTTTAACTAATTTTTCTGTTGTGTCATTTATATGGCGTTTAACAAACTTGCAAGACTAATAAGGTTTATCTTGCATAAGAGATTTTATATCTAAAATAAAACCATGGTTTAACCAATGAACAATGGAAAGTGATTCATTTACTGACTTAATGAGAAGTTCATTGTCTGATTCAAATATTACTTTGTCATACTCCAAAGATATAGCGCAAGAGATAGCTTCCTTTAATGTCATATATTCCAACTGCTCTGCTTCATGATTCACCATTCTTCCATTAAAGTATAGTCCCTTTGATTCCAGAGCATTCTCCTGCAAAATCTCATAAAATTAGATTCATTCCAGTTTTACCAGTTTCTTTCTTATAACTAGCTTCTAGATTAATTTTTTTGTAACTAGAAATAGGTGGTTCCCACGAATGTTTCCATGAAATTCAACCATTAGATTTTCCAAGATCAAAATTCGGTCATTGGATATAAAACTAACTTTTCCGTGTGAACTATTAATTATATCGGTTGGATTTCCTTAAAATCAGTCGTTCGATTAATTTTTCCGTATTTATAAAAAATATCATTTTTATAATAATCAAAATAAAAATTTAAAAATATCACATCTTTTGAACTATATATTAGATTTCGCATAAACAAGAATATCAAATTTTTAGTTTTTGACATTTATTTCTCATTTACTATTTTTATACCGTTTTTCACCAATTATAATAAATTTTGAGGGTAAAATGAAAAACTAGCGCTTATATATGTGCACGTACACTCTCCTCTCCTAGTTGGTATAATGGATCCGTGGAATTGAAGGGTTGTTTGATTCTCAAAAATCGAGCTCAAAAGAGAGATCCATCCAGATATTTGAAGAAACTAAAGGAAATACAAATTGGACGTTGAAACCAAACTAGATGAATCCGATGCCCAAGAAAGAAATAAAAGGTAATATGCTGGAAAGCTGACATTAGTCAAATGTGACAGAAGAAGGTGAAATAGCGGCAGTTATAAAGCAGATACGCTTGTCTCATATTGTCCTTATGAAGAGATTTGGTATCAGACTGGAAATATATTTTTGAGTGGTAATTTTCATGCTTCAGTTATTTAAAAAACAAAAACTTTACCCCGAATCGATTTCGATCTTTTGAGAGAGATTGGTTTCAAGAAAAAAAAGTGTGTCACAAGATTGTTACTGTTATTAGATAAGCTTAGATTTGCATTATTTTCAATGCACATAGTATTACACTTTTCCTTGTTCTCATTCCCTAGTTGGAGATGGCCAGATGAAAACCAACAAGTCCTGACCTGTGGTACACACCCATCTGTACTAATTTTAGATGATAAAACTACTCACCTTGGTTGTACTAACTTTTTGTGAGAGCATTGCACAAGTAAACTGGATTTCCATGGTGCTTACCAAATTCATAGAACAAAATAATCCTTGCCATAAGATCTTCTGGATTGGTAACCCGTAAAATTCGATATCTTCCTCTTATCAATTATGCAAGTAAAAGGACATTTTTTTGACAAATAAATTTTTTTTATTTGGATGCCTCAAAAAAAAAAGATTAGGTTGAAATTTGAAGATAATATCAATCTAAACATGTCAAATGAATCCTGCTTATACAGTATAAGATTCCACTTAGAGATGTAAATTTGTATGAACTATGAAGAGTACTGTAAACAGTGTAAAGAATACAAAATTTTCATTTTCAGTTATAGGTAGCTGACACTTTTACGGATGATTTCCATCAGTTGATTTCATTTTACTGCTTGATTATTACTCTCACCTTTCTCTTGTGGATGGTCAGATTCTCATTTTCTGTTTTGATATAATTGGAGGTACATTATCTGAATTTCAATACCTTTTTCTTTTACTTTTTCCTCTGCTTCAAGATGCTTAGCTAACATCATGCATATGATATGGATGAATGGAAATTTCACAATCAACTACAATAACAGAACCACACAACATTTGGGGAAATGACTACAAACTTGAATAGCAGTCTGCAGTGGAATACTACTAGTTCTGCATTCAATTTCAATAGTGGTTGAAAAAAAATCATCAAGTTTAGATTTTTCCGAAAGATAAACTCTATTGGATATTAGATTTTTTTTCTACAAATGAAATCCTGCCCATCTTCTAAAACTAGTAATGTCATTACCTTGAGAAATTGCCATCCCAATACCACTTCTTCCTCCACAACTAATGCCTCTATAATACAATCTCCATTCATCAGCATCGCCATCCATTTGAACTAAACAAGGGTGTCCAACCTCTTTGTTATCCCATCCATCTTCTTCGACACTCGGCTTTAAAACAGCACCATGCGCACACTTATTCCAATCTTTTAACCCATCTGACGATTCCGCTAACCCTATACTCTTCTCTCCATTAGCTGCAACACCTTCATATGCCATTAAATACCCTCCATTTCTTTTCCGTACTACACTCGCACTTTTCACACCAAATTCATCAAAAGAACCTTCATTTTCACCACTTATAATCTTCCCTAGCTTCACCCATTTCATTCCGTCTCTTGATCTTGCAATTCCAATTGCAAATTTCCCAGACTCTACATCAAATGAGTGATAGTACATTCTCAAATCACCACTTTTATGAAAAACGACTTTGGGTTCTGAAATAAACAAAGAATCCCACTCATTACCAGCTCCAACATCGAATAAAGCCCCACTATGATGTTCACCTTCTATTCTTGCCCAATGCCTCCCATCTTGACTAATAGCTAAACCAGGTAAAGATCTAAAAACATCATTAGCAGCACCCTCTTCACCATTCCTCTCCGGATTTTCAACACGTATCTTTGGAGTACCAGGGACTTCAAGTTGTTCCGAATTGAACCCAGTATAGTAAAGCCAATAAACAGCAGCAGAAACTCTAACTTTAGAACTAGACATAATCACAATCTCAGAAGGTCTTATGCTCAGAGTATCAAATGCCCACCAATCTTGACTACATTTCATAACACAACCCACATCGGAACTCGACTGAACAAGTCCAGTTCCTCTTTCCCAATGAATCCCATTACTTGAAACAGCTAATCCAACTGTATCCCCACCATTTGAAGAATTACTTCCATGATACCACATATACCAACGTTCTTCTTCATCACTAAGAAATCTTTTCACAACTGGTGATCCAATCTCTCGACTATCCCATGAATTTTCAATCCCCATATCAAAAACCAAACCTCTAGATGATATTGAAGAAGTGGGTTTTTCATTTTGAGATAAAGCTGTGATTTTTCTCTGTTGATTACTATCTAAATCTGGATTGCTACCATCAATTGAATTGTTCTCAATTGCATTATCACTACTATCAATGTCTGGTTTAGTAGAGCATCGACTTATAAAACGAAAATCATTTCTAGGGTTAAGGGGGTTTTGAAATTGTGGGTAATTTGGATGAGAAAATGAAGTTGAAATCAAAGAAAGAGAATGAGATGAAATGTTTACCTTATTATTTGAAGAAGGGTTGTTTGCTATCTTTCGTGATGTTAAGGCATTTAGAGTTTGGAACCCTGAAACTGCTGCTGCTGCTGACATTGCTACTACTTCCATATTGAGTGATAAGACCGAGAAATTAATTCTCTTTTCTCTTTTCCTTGGAGGTACCTTATCTGAACGGAATATATCGAATACTTTTTTTCTTTTTTTTTCTCTTTTTTTCATTTTCTTTTCTAGATAGATGCTAATGAGTGGAATATGTTACTAACTTACTACAATGACAGACTACCGAACCTGGTCCGGTCCAGAATAGCGAGTTTAGTTATTCTTACTCCATCCATCCCTATTTAGAAGGGGAATATATTTACACACGAATTAAAAGAAAAATTAAAAATTTTAAGAAATTACTCTTAATAATATTTTTTATTACTCCTAATTTTTAGTTCTATTCTTTAATGTAAAGTTAGAGCAACTCCAGTGGGTATTGACATTTTGGCCAATATGCAAAGCCATATGGCTTGGCAAATTTGGTTTTGGACAGTAAGAGAATTGGAAAATTAGCCAAGTGGACCCAATTTTTACGTAAACAAATATTTCTTTTGATTGATGAGGTCCGTTTTTTATATGAACAAGTAATTTTTTAGTTAATTGAGACCGGTTTCTATTGTAAAAAAAATATATACATAATTAATTAAAATAATTAAATTTAATATACAAATAATTTACTCGGCCTATGTTAAGCCGATCGTCTCAACGTGCTCGGTTTTACCTAGGCCGAGTGGCTCAACAAGAGTCGATCGTCTCATGTTGATTCGATCGACTCAACTAACGCCTCAATGGGCAAACCTTCACAAATGCCCATTTGTCAATCCATTTTTTGGGTTTTTCCATCCCACTGTGGGGTGGTAATTGACAAATTAGCCAATATACCAACCCCATTGTCTTTGCTTTTACAAAATATTTTAGTTGTGAAGAAAAAATGTAGAGATTTTAAGAATGTCACTTAGAATTTTGAACTTACACTATTTCCTAAGTTAGTGTATGATATTGAGATAGGGATAAATCAGGAAACTTTAGGGAAAATTGTAAAAACTTTCATCTAATATGGGACTTGTAAAATGCCATAAACCTTCATCTAAATAGGAACGGGGGGAGTATGTTTTTTGGGTCAAAATCGCTATCACTCTTAACCGTTCCCAGAGAAAGAAGCGATAGGAATCTACGGGGCTAAGAAATAACTTCGATGATACAAAACCACCAAGCCAGTTCTTAATTTTGAGATCAGACCTGTTGGAATCTTGTAACAAATGAACAACAAAAATTAAATATACCAGAAGAAATATATGAATACTGTAATCCAAATTGACGAGGACAGGATCACAAGTTCAACAAGTAAAGAAACAAACAGAGAAATGAGGAAAAAAAGAAGACGTGATAGTAGTTGTTTCTGGGATGAGTTAGAAGTAATATTTTCACTTATATTTATAGGAGAAAAGAAACCAAAGATAAAGTCTAGGGTTTCGGATTTATAATAAAAACGGAAAAGGAATTCTAACAAATAAAACACTAAAGAGAAAATATTTCGTAAAATAACTATAAGCTTAGGAATATGAGCTGAAACAAACGTATTATATAAGCTGGGCCCAGGGACGGTCCTGAAGGGTAAGCAGGACAAGCCCCACTTTGGGGCAACAAGGGGTGGGTGGAAACCAAATACATATTTTACATTTAGGGTTTTTTATATAATAAATAATTACGGAAGACTTATATACAATTTATATAAAATATAAGGTAGAAATTTAATGAGATTAATTAGTTTTTTTTATAAGATAAAACAGTGGTCTCTAGAGCTACACCTAGATACATGCAATAGCCTAGGATTTATGCAATTATAGGGGTTTGATAAGATTCAAGCAGTCGTCCTAATTTATTTACATCTTTTGTTTGTATTCTTCAATGTGTTTTTTACCTATAATTATTATCTGATTATTACTGAACCAATTTTTAATTTTTTTATGAAATATAAATATTTGATTGATGTTAAATTTTATATGGTTGATTGATTTTAGGTCAAAGTTTTAATTTATTAGTAATTGAATTGAATTTGTTTACATATTATAAAAATGGTCCAATTTCCGGTCTAAAAATATATAGTTTACTGTAAAAAAAATTTAGTATACATGACGTTTTGGAGTGTTTTTTTAATCTAGGTTATAAATATATTTTTTATTTTGCATTTAGTTAGCCTTTTGTGCAGTATAAGATTACCATACGGTATGTAAAATAATAATTATCGTTAAAAAAAATCTAAAAATTCAGGCGACCTTCGGCCGCCTAGTCAAACTTAGTACCAACCTGTACATAAAAATTTATCTACTATGTACTGAAATTCTAGCTTCTCCCACTAAAAAAAAACTCATTTTGAGTCTCTTAAAAAATATGATAAAAATGTGTTACATAGTGGCAAATGATATGAATGTACGTAATTAAATTTGCGCTCAAATTTTTCTTTATCGGAAAAAAGTTTTCAGGTACGGCCCTGGCTGGGCCAAGTATTATCTGGCCAACCAAGGATCAATCCATACGCATGGTAAATTGGTAAACATATTGTTTGGAATTTAATGTGGCAGAAAAAAGAAATCACCCTTGAAGCTTTCATCGATTCTTGTTCTCGACACCTGAGTTGTATTAGTAATTTTTTTATGAGAGTATTTTAGCGGTAAAAAAACACTTTGCGATAAAATTAACTCGTAATTAATTTAGATATTTGGAGGCCTTGAAAAAATTGGGTTTAAATGTAAACAGTGTCAATTTAAAACATGCCGACGAATTCTACTTTTATACCCTATAAAATCAAGAAGTTCATGGGTTTAACTAATCTCGAAAACCGGTTTGTCCAAGGTTTATAAATTGCAGGATCTTAAATTGCCCATTTAATGTGAGACAAATCTCAACACGTCCCCTTACGTGTAGCCTCTTTGGGTCTAACACGTGGACGTTAAATCGGGTGACACGGAGTAAAGGTGCGGTCAAATAACTCGTCACAAATGCCTGCTCTGATATCATATAGAAGTCCATAAACCTTGCTAACCTCGAAAACCGGCTTGTAAGGTTAGAGTTGTCCAAGACTTATAAACTGTAGGATCTTAAGTTGTCCATCCAATATGGGACTAATCTCAATAAAGAATATAAAAATATCAGTTTTATCCGACAATTCTACGGATAATTTTTATCGATTAATCTAATTTTACTGCTCGGATACTATTTGAGCTTTCACGTGTAGTTTGTCCAACTTCTCAAACAAATTTTGATATAATTGGAGGTACATTATCTTAATTTCAATACCTTTTTCTTTTTCTTTTTCTTTTTTCTCTATCTGAAGATGCTTTGCTGGACATTTATGTACATACGGATGAGTGGAAATGTTGCATTCAACTACAATGACAGAATCATACAACATTTGAGGAAATGATTACCAAACCTTAATAGCAACCTGCAATGGAATACTACTACTAACTACCTCAGAATATATTGGGATTTTTAGTTGTTTCCATTGGCTATTCACAAAGTTATATCAAGTGCTTCAGTTATTCTATCTAAAATAGAGCTCAGACTTCTCAAACTTCGATGAAAGGATTGATGTCAAATTACCCACCCAATTCTTAGCTTTAGGATCAGATCAACCCTTGGGCCTTGCCTTTCTCCGTTTTGAAACTACTACTGTACCAGGAAATCAAGTCGATCGCCTTTTGCCTTGAAATATATTAATATCTCCACATGGTAAATTGGTAAATACGTTTGGAATTCAATGTGGCACAAAAAGAAGAGAAAAAAATCACCCTCAAAGCTTTCACCAATTCTTATTCTACATCTTTTTTGTAAGGTAAAATATACATTAATGGAGTCATTAGCTATCGAATTACGCCAAAAAAGAAGAGAAATCGAATAAATGAAGGGTTTGTCGCTATAACTAAGATTTAGTAATATTACAAATTAAAAAGAATCTACCGTACTAGACAAAAGAAGAGGAGAATCAGTTATTCAAAGGGAATACAAAATTTAGAGAGAGATAATGGAATCTCGCTCACCTCCATTTCTCATTCAGTTCCTTCTTTTCAGACATTACCCACGTAACAAAAATTGCGGCAATCAATGCCACGATTGTAAGTAGAAGTAAGGCATAGCTAAAATCTTCCGTGAGTGAATCATAGATACGTGAGGGTGCAATTCTTGTGAAAAAGAGATCCACCCCGTATGAAAAGACAAGACTAGTAGATTCCAACTTTGTAGGAATAGTAACTATACCGCGTAGACCTTCCACTAGAAGTGAGTGTGTAACAAAGGACTGAGATAACAATCGTCGGATTAGCATATATGAAATCATCATCTAAGGTATGAATGGGAAATTAATAATGAAGCAAGTAATCAAATGGTTCCACTACTTAGTTGCATGAGCTCAAAGCTTTTCTCTTTGTTATTATTGGGTGAATGACCTTTTACAAACTAGATATTCAACTATCAATGAGGCTAGATATGCTGGTACTGGTTTGATGTGAAAATGTATTTCTTTACCATGTTAGGTCAATGGAAATTGGTTCCGCCATCAAGTAAAATATTTAAAACTTCATGAACAACCATTGCACCAGTAATTATATTGTATATTGAATTGATAGGGTTAACAATGTATGATTTGGGGTCATTCTTTGGAGGACAACTTATATGGTGACATCCATACAACATCAACCCAGACTCTTTTCAAGCAAACCTAAATGTGTGGTAGAAATAGAGTATAAAAGGCATAACCCATATCATATATATTTATACTTGATATATCTACCCTAATAGGCGTCGTGTGCATGAGAACCATGATAAGAAATAAGAGGAAATGGAAATGCACCTGAGGAATGATTGGTAATGCATCTGTTAGAGGTATTAAACCTTCTTCTCTCTCAGCTGGTGTGGGATTGAGAGTTCGGCGAGGATCTAAAAATCTCTTGTCCAGTGCCAAGACCTACAATAATCGATTGTCAGTTACTGTCAGATATGAGCCAGGAGCAGCTTTTCTCTTCTTCTTCTTTTTTTTTTTTTTTCCTTTTTTTGTCTGATGAACATGTTTATCAAGTAGCAATTAATTGACCTGGAAATGTTATATGATGTTCACTAACCTGATCCCCAATTGTGCCGATAAGAATCTGCTTAGATGTTATACCCTTAGCTGTTGATGATACTGCCATTGTTTTCACAGAGTGGGTAAAGTAATAACTCTGTGATTTAACCATCACTTCTGGTCGAGAGTACGATGAAATGGGTGAGCTAAGATCATGCTTTCCAAGAATTAGTTTCCATATATCTTTGTTTTCCTGTGAGAAGCAGTCAATATTGGATTACAAAAATATATTAAATCAGAACAATATAAATGTGAAGGAAATGATTTCCATGGAATTTACCGCTCGAGATTGATCATAGATCTCAATGACAGACATCTCATATCTGTGAGCTCGGAGATTGAAATAGTGGTAGATTACCCAGTTCTCACTAAAAACCTTCATATGGAAGAGAAAGAAGTCAGTTCAAGTTATCTAAACAATCCTCGATACTGAACATGATGGACAATAACCACTTACAGCATGAACAGGGGCCTGTGCAGCATGGTGAGACACACGGTGAAGTATTCGACCAGTTATGGTGTCGATAAGATATACAACCAATGAGGATTCCTCTGGGGTGACTGATCCAATCTCACCAGCACCTTTTGGACTAACAGTACCTACAAAGAGCATATTTTTTGATAAATACTTGAACATTGCATCATGATCTACCACTTTTGCTTGAGTGTGTACCACCTAAAAACAAAAAAAAACAAAAAAAAAAAACCTTCAGCCTATAGATCTACACATGGGTTCCGTATGAAAAGCAGCCACAACCCATATATGTTTTTTGGAATTTTTATCAAGATTTGAGAATCAAACAAAAGGCGGGAAGAAGGTTCAAAAAAATTCAGTATAAAAGGCTTCAGAATGTCCTCCTTAGGTCAATAAGTATTCTTCAACGCTATAACATTCACTTGGTTTATAAGCTTAAACTGTAAGAAAGTGGAGTTAAATGTGTACATTAAGGGTCTGGCAGTCTGCTATTTTCAAGTCCAAGTAGCTCTTTATTAAGTATGAAATACTCATGTGAAGGGGTTTAGATCCCATCCACGAACAATAGACTGATATAATGTCAGCTGTCTACATTTACTTCTACCATATGCCAATCAGATTCAAATACCCTTCAGAATCTCTCTAAAACAAGCAGAAGAGTACCAATTCAGCTTTCCAACAATGTAATTCAAAAACTAAGTGCTTTGTGACGCAAGCATGTAAATGCTTGATCCGACCACAATATTAAATAATTACCACCTCTTCTATCTCTAACACTAATTTAGGTTTACCATATGATGTACAACAGTAAAAACCAGCAGTTCCTGTCTTAATGTTAACATAGCACCCGTAGAAGAAAGTAGCTGGAATATTATAAGCTTCTCAAGAAACTTAGCTACTCAACCTAGCTACCACTAACCATCACAAAAGCAAATTTTATCATGATCAGGCACCAATACAACTGCATACAAGTTTCCATTGAACTGTGAGGTGTTCCATCTTAAAATTAAATCAACATCGTATAATGCCCTCAAATTCTCCTGCAGCCCTGGAAATTTAGTTAATTTGGCTACTTAATAATCCAATTTGTCGTATAATACTAAAGAGGGAATTGTACACTATCTACAGAAAGAAAAAGAATAGAACAAAGACTGTTAAACATGCTCAGTATCCAGCTGAATATGTTTAAATATCAATATGACCATAGATTTAGATTTAGATTTTAGATTTTATAAAGGGGCAATATGAGAGAAAGCATTAGGGAACATTATGAAACCAAGATAAGGTAGCTAAAAGGTTCCACAGGTAAAAAGAAGATACAGAATAAATGCAAACTATGGTGTCTGCAGCGAAAAGTACTCACATTGTATAAGAATATAATGCTATGCAACAAGGATAAAGAGAAATAAAAGCAAACCTCATTCAAACTTCTCGTAGCAGTAGCAACAATCTTTTCTGAATCTGAAGGGAAAACAATAGACCACAACTCTCTGGTACCAAAGCAATATTCATCAGCACCTTCGAAATTACATGTTTTGCGCAATGTATGCCCTCTAATGATGTCTTTATCGGCCTCAATTAGGTACCAGTATATATTGGGGAGCTCAACTTGACATAGCTTGAGAGCCTCAGGTGTTCTAGGGTATAAGAATGCATGTCCTTTTCTGTCTAAAAGAAGGTGAAGTCGCTGTTCTGTTGAATCTGTAATTGGGAGTGGAATAATGTGATCTATGGAATGACCTAAGGTTAAAGAGTCAAGTTCCTTTCCAGTATAAGAATCAACAAATGAGAGAACACCAGGTGCATTGGAACCTCCACAAATACCAACTACAAGAACAGATGGATTCTCATCCAATGCATGGTGATGAGGAACCTGCCACTGGTATAAATTTAATCCAGTAGGATTTGGGCAGGCTTCTGATTTCTTAAAAGAAGGAAGCAAAAGGGACCATACAACGTGCCCATCACCAGTGTGCAGAGCAAAAATCTTCCCTGCTCTTGTGAGCACTATCAGCAGCTTTCTGAAACCATTGTGGTCTCTTGTCATTTTGCTCTTCTGGGAACTTTTTAACCTCATTCCTTGTATAGCCACTACGTCTTCAGGAGTTGCAAGCATTAGAGTTCCTTTAAGTTTCAGCAGATGGCCCTAGGATAAAAGCTTGTGTCAGGACGCAACGATAAAAATATTTATCTCCATATAAGCAGTTAGAAAAGTAAAAGTCTTCACAACAAAACAAAACAGGGTTGTTTATATATACATGCACAAACAAGCACCAGCTAACTAATTAGGGTTGTGTTTCATCAGAGTACTGAACTAGTTTCATGGTAGGTATCTCTAGCAAGCAACAGTGTGTACCAAAGGTTTAAAAGAATGAAAGATGCCTTCTGCTTTTCAACAATGTGTTCTCAACGAAAAACGAGATACACACAAAGATATTGAATACTTTCAGCTACAAGAGAAGTACATCCAGTACAGTTAGGTAATTCGATGTTACTGACAGTCTTAGCGTCTGTATAGGTAAAAACATATGGTCCTTGTAGTAGTTATGGTTGGGGTTGGGGTTGCCTATCAACTGGGTCACTCCAACAATTGCTGTTTGGATTGTCATGTTTAGTATCCAAGCTCCCTTACTGCTTAAAGACCAGTATCTAGTTGTAAACCTCTTGTTCACTTAAGTGCAAGATGACATAACATTATAATTCTTTACCCAATCATATAAAAGGTAACCCCTAAGGTAAATAGCCTATATTATATATGTAAACATATAAAATCCTTCCTGTGAACCCAAAATAAAAAGTGCAAACACAATAAATAAACTCATGAAGTTTAAGGGGTTGACTGTTTGTTCAAACAGTAATATCTGAGTAGTGTAGTTCTTGATTAATACCTTGAGCCACTCAAACAGGCTGTGCTCTACTTTAACAACAGATACACCCTCCTTTTCAACTGGGAGTTCCGATGTAGTCATATCAAGAATTGAAGCAAGCCCATCATCTCTGCTCCAGACAATCTCACCTTGTTGTAGCAGCAATAATGAATGATCCTCCATGACAATCAAAGCCCTAAATCCATAACTCCTGTCTGTTCGAATATAACTGTTGATGAAAACCTTCTCCACATTCCCTCTTTGTTGGTCCATAACAATTGTTTCCTTTAGCAGATTACCACTACTCCAGTCATTAGCTTGTTTTACCGTGATACTAATCTTACTTTCACCGTTTTGAACAATGGCAAAAGTTTGTTGCCCTTCTGAGACAGAGAGAGGATCACTAATAGCTGCTGGACTATCAATTTTTTCTACCACCTCTAATTTGCCCAAACCTGTCACTCTTACAAACACTATAACTGAATTGAATTTAAGAGCAACCATGCTTGTTAGCTTTGAAGGAAAAATTGAGGCCATTCCAGAAAAATTCTCAATTAGATCTGAGATGGCAGTCTGGTGAAAGTTGATCTGACCATCCCCAAAGCGTATTGAAATTATAGTTGACCCAGTAGTATCCAATGCCACTAGCATGTCGTTGGAAACATATGATAATTCTCCGGAAAAGCCACCCGGGAAGGTCTTGCTAGTGCGTTTTAGTACCTCACCGCTTCTGGCATTAATTTCATACGCAACAAATTCTGAGCCAACAAATCCTATAGCATATACAACATCACTGTCATGAGGCTGAAGGACTTGCTTGATCTCCAAACTGCGAAACAAAAAAAGAGAGAAGTGGAAACACAATACATATAAAGCAAAGACAATACGAGGTGAAAAAATTACTTAAATGGCTAAATTTGAAAGTCACTAACCTTTCAGTAACTAAATCTTTTTTCCATATAACTTCACCATCTATGCTTGATATGGCATGGAAAGAACCCATCCCAAAAACAAGAATTATGTTGTCTTTGCCATATTTCAAGTTCGACTGCAGGACAAGAAAAAACCTACGTTACATAATTATCTTATTTGATCTATCCTTTCTTCTTTTGATTAGATGTTGCTAAACTATTGATCTTTTTTCCAAATAAATGCGTATAGCGCACTTCGCAAAGTCGGAGTACGACATTCTTTAGGATATGCTTGTGTGGAAGGAGAAAAGGAGATACGGTGCGATACAAGTATACAACATAAAAGAGAGAGAAGAGCATTATAGTCTTGCAGAAAAGATACATATTAGAGCTGACAATAACTACCATCTAATGATCTTTGAACCAAACCAAGGCCTTTCATGACTCATGAGCTTAGACAACCAACAAACTGATACCTGTAATTGCCAACTGACTTTTGGTGGATGAGTTCATTGAAGGTTGCCCTGAATTTACGGGATAACCAGGCTAAATGAGACTATAATTGTTTAAACCACTGAACGTCCTAACTCATAACCACCAAGGATTATCTCAGAGAAAAGGAGGAGACTTAAAAGCACGGTGAAAGAAACCCAAACACGTATAAGAGAAAGAAGCACAATACTTTCAGAGAGAAGTGAATATTAGAACAAGATAAAATGTAATATCAGCACAGGACTCACTGGTATAAACAAGATTGACTTTGAGGGCATTGAGCCTTGAAGATAAGACTCCCACACCATCTGTCCATCGGGAAGGTTCCATGCTCTTAGAATACTGCCTCCTGACGAAAGACTAAACACGTCTGAAAGTGATCAACCCGTGATTAGTTAAGTAGCATATCTTTGTTCAAAATGTACAACAAAAAAGACGGATAGAATGCATGAATAAAGAGATCTGCTTCCAAGAAACTCTTATTTATTAAAATACATTTGTCATACGCTCCAGCTACACGTTGTAATAAACATTCTCCCTTTAAATATGACCAGTGACCATGGCACACGCATAAACCCAACCAATGTGTACACACAGAAAATGTCAGAAGCCACGCTACATGTTCTTGACATGATGCTTCTCAAAAATCCGAAGCCATAATGCTACACATATGACAGCACTGATGCTTACAAACACAAGATTAAAAAGGAGTGCCTAATGCAATCTTAATATCTTACTTTACAGTCGGCCACAACCAAAGGGACAAAATTTTGTCAACTCAATTTTACTGTATTATCGATTACATCTAACCCACTAACAAGCTTAACAACCATATTCAAACTAAAGCATCATTAAGTTAAAGTGACTAGCAAGACACAAGAAGAAAAAAAAATCTTACATTTGCCAAAGCCGATATCCAACTCGTCAATAACATCACCACTCCCAAGAACATGTCTCCAAACTGCGATCACAAGACTACGTAAACTAGGGCAATTCTATTCAATAAGATAAACAAAAATAAAAAGTTGGAGAAATAAAGATTTAAGTTAAACCCTACATATATCTCCTCTCCGGAGATCCAGAGAAGCAATAGCATTTTCCTCAGTAGATACTATAACACGCTTTCTTCCAGCTTTCTGAGTATGAAATACTGCTTGCTTGACTTTCCCGATATATTTTTGATGCCTTCAACAAAATCAAAACACAAAATCAATCATATAGTTGATATCTGGAAAAAAAATCAAAATTAATTCAATGCAAGTACAACAACTAGTAGAATTGAAATCATATTTGAGATTGTTACCAATCCATCAATCCAACTTGATCTTCATATATGGCAAAACTTGGGACTGAATAGAATGAAACTAAAAGGAGTAGGAAAACCCTAATCACCATCGCCATGGTGACTGACTTTGTGAGAACTCTTTGTTTTTCTCACACTCTCTATATGATTTTCAGTTCTGCTCTTCTGAGGAGAGTAGATCTGAGAGTATCCGGCTCTGGGAAGGTCACCCACCTTATTGGAGAATCAAAAGGAATTATAAAGGGCGTAATGCGCACCCACAATTTTGGTTCGATTGAAACTCTGTTAACATGCGCCGAAAATATAGCCCAATCGAGTCTCACAGCCATGGTCTGGCTATACGGATACGCCTGCCGTATCGTATTTGTATCCATTAGGCCAAGCACTATGGTTTGGGCTGTAATCAAGCCATAGAGTTCCAAAAAGTTTCACTATGAAAAAAAGTTATGGCTTAGCTTGCTGAAAAAGATACCTGGTATCCGTTAATATAGTACGAGACGGATATCAGATATCCATCTCAGTTAACTGGTTGATTTGACCAGACGGATACCGGGTATCCGTTTCTATAGCTTTTCTATACAGAGAAACGCCTGGGTTTTTCATCATTCTACACTTTCAAAACTTTTTTTCTGTTCTCCCCTCTCAATCCACTTTCATCCCTTTTGATCTTGAAGGTGTTATAGGTCGAGTTGTCGCGTGAAATTTAAAGGGTTTGCTCCATACTTATTGGTGATTCTATTGCATGTTTCAATTTCGATTTACATCCACAAAATCATCAAAGGTAAGTTACTCTACCATTAGGGTTCTAAACCAATTTCTTTCATGAAATTATTGATGTTTTATTTATTATTTAAGTTCCATGGATACTATTTATGTTATATGGACATGCATGTAGTTAGAAATTCAATGATTTATGTGATGTTTATATATGTGATGTTTTTATATGGACTAATTAAGGTGTGTTATAATGTGATGACAATGTGTTAAAATTTCAATTATTTATGTGATGATTCAAGTGATGCAAATATGTTAAAGTGTAATGATATATATATATATATACATATGTGTTTGTAAATGGTAGGTTTTTAACAAGGATAAAATAGTAAATCACCTCTCAAGACTCTGGTCTGAGAAATACTAAATTTTTAAAATTTTGTAAAAGAATTCTCGTGTAGGTGCTTATCTCTACACTCTCTCAGGTGCATATCCCTGTCTTCTCTCTATATGTTTGGCCAACATATACAGTCAAATTAATGAATTTAGTCAATATTCATCACTACACAAAACCAATCAGAACAACATTGGCGCTTATAATAACATTCTCAGTTGTTTTATGATTTTTACATGAAATCTCAAGCTCCTAGATGGATTGTCCACTAGTATAAAGCAATTTGAATATTATTTTGGTGCTATATTCCACAGATGAATTACCAAAAGTTATTTATGTTAATCTTCACACAATATTAGCCTATTAAAATATATATATAGCTCTATATATGGGTTTATTTAATTAAAGTACCACAGTTGTGCTTAGATTCAAAGTCAAAATTATGACAGACACAATTTCATAGCTTCTGCTAGCTAAAAATCTCACCTCAATCGCATTAATCCTTTGCTCAAAGAGACAACTAATACAAAACAAGTGAAAACATTTCAATTTAGGGTTTTGAAACGCTTGATTTGTAACACTTATAAACGTGTCAAAAAACGTATCAAAATTCCCAAACCCTATTTAGGGTTTGGAAACAGAATTTGCAACACTTATAACGTTGCAAAAGTGTGTCAAAAAATATCTGTCAACCCTAATTAGGGTTTGAAAAACAGTTTTGCAACACTTATAAACATTGCAAAAGTGTGTCAAAAACTGCATACCCTAATTTCGTAAATAAGGGAAGCTAATTCAAATATTTGATATTTTTACTATTTTTCCCTCAACATGTGAGGCCAGCACAAAAGTAAAATATGGGCTTCTTGCTTTCTATCCAAACAATCTCAAACCCTAATTTTTGAAAAGGGAGACGTCTCTACCTCTCTTTCTACCAACACACACGTCTTAGCCAAGCAGCTAAGCCTGCATGACTACTCTTAAGCCAAAACTCGTGTGTTTCTACTCAGAAGCCAAGTTTACACGACTTGCTGCTTGTCAAAGAAAATTGACAATTTTACTCTTTTATCCTCAACGTGTGACGCTGAGTACAAAGAGTAAAATATGAATGTCTTGTTAAAAAAATTGACGTCTAGTCTCTTATAAAAGTTCTCAACGTCTTGCTTCTCATTAAAATTTGGAATTTTACTCTTTTACCCTTGACATATGAGTCTGAGTACAAAGAGTAAAACATTAGATTCCTACTTCAAGACTAAAGCTTAGTCTCCTCCTCTTCATTCACGTGAGGACCAAAACTGGTATTTTCCTCTTCTTTTCACGTAAAGACCAAAAGCCTGGTCTCCTCCTCTTCTATTACGTGAGGACCAAAGATTGGTCTTCTCCTCTTCTTCACGTGAGGATTAAAACTTGGTCTCCTCCTCTATCCTGACGTGAATACCAAGATTAGACGTTCTTCCCTTTCTTTTATTCACGTGAATGGATGGATTAGTGTAGACGACTTAGAAGATATAATTGGAGGGCATGTATGGTTAGGTTCCATTTGTATATTTGGTGGAATCTGGCATATCTTAACCAAACCCTTTTTCTGGCTTAATAAATTAGGGTTTCGACTAATCTCAAAAATCCTAAACTATATTAGGCTTCTCATGAATATTTTCGTATGAGGCTTCACATACAATTTTTCATGCTCAGCAAGCAACAACTTATTTTTACAAAGATGGGCACACTGCTCCTCACACACAAATAAATACAGATTTATTAGTCTGCTAGACTCCTCAACTAGTCAAGCAAGATATTTTTATATTATTTTCATTATCCTAGACTCATCAGCTAGTCAAGCAAGACTTAATTTAGTCTGCTGGACTCATCAGCTAGTCAAGCAAGACAAGTCTTTAATCAAGAGGCCTATTAAACAGGTCTCAATTGACTTAACATTAGTATTGTTTAATACTACAATATTACACGTGACATTAAATGTCATAAATGGGGGGATACTAATTAGGTTTTTGGTATGGCGGTCTACGACCTGTAGTGCAACAGTGCACCCACTAAAAGAGAAACTCTGGAAAGATCGATGGAAGTTGAGTAGAGGAGTGGCAAGTTGAGTAACCAATTATTCAACCGTAATTGAAGTGGAGAGCAGTGGTCAACACCTTCTCAACTTTCACCATTTCACCACTACTCAACCATCGACAGTTTCTTCCATATAAGAGGTCGAGTGGTTACAATAGCTATGATATAAATAGATGTTCAATCTATTGAACGAAGGGAGAACAATTTTTAAGTTTTACCACGAGAACAAGTCTGAGTTTCACAATCAAACACAGAAAAACTCAATCACTCAATTGTTCATAGATATTTACACCAATCACATCCTACAGAGTCTGATACTCTGACCTCATCTTTCTCTCGCTTCCCTCCTTAAGACCAACCCTCCTCCTTCTCATTTTGTAACTGAAGCAAAACTGAAACGACCATTGCTTGGTTTAGGCCAGGATTTTACAAATTGATATCTTGAATCTAAACAAAGTACTTCAACAGTACAGATGTTTTAAGGATTGACGAATTGTCATCTGCTCACCCAACTTTTTCCTACGATACCCTTCAATTCATTTCCCGCCATAAACAGTGTTGTAGGGTTGAGAATGGATAAGGATTTTAATAGCATTATGCAAAATAAATATGTGGTTTTGTTGTCGGATAATACCGATCATAAGTTTAAATTCCCACAGGGAGATGCTAGAAAAATTGAAAGAAAACATCGGGATAGTACTAGCAATGTTAATGAATTATATGACATTATTCTCAGAATCCCCGACTTTGACTGAAAGCCAAAGTAATGTTGATCGTGATTCAGGAGGATGGTCTCGTTCTTTTGTACCAAACAGTCAAGACGAGCAGTACTATCATCCTCAAGGGAATTCCGAATATGCCCATCCAAGCAGGACAACTATGAAGACCATGGTTATGTACAACAAACAGGACAACCAAGCACCTATCATCATCTAATGTCATGGAGGAGGATCCTTTTTTGGGACCTTATCAGGGTTGGCGTGAAAAACTTTAGATTAAAATGTTCCTTATTATCTTATTTTATCTTTTTAGGTTATGTAACCTAAAGATTTCAAACGACTAGTTTTGCACAATGACTAATTTTACTGTTTAACAGATAGTTTTTGAATTCAAATGTTTAATGGATAGTTTTTCAATTATACTGTTAAATAAATAGTTTTTCTTTATATAAAGGATCTCAATCTCCCAAATAAAATTGTCCAAACATTGTTTTTAACTTGAACGGAAAAAATATGCAGCGGTTCACCAAGGAAGAAGATGTTTCTCTTGTCCAAGCCTGGATATCAGTTACAGAAGATCACGCTTGTATAGATCAACCACACAACCATTTTTGGGTAACTGTATTCGATACCTTTGTTGAACTAACGGGTAATGCAAAGGCTAGAACAAATATACATCTTCAAAATTATTTCAGAATTATCAAGAGGGAGGTGAAAATATTTATAGCGATTCAGGTTGAAGTTAACATACGAAATCCTGGGATGGTGTATGAAGAACAAGTAAGTATCTAAATACTACAGTCAAGCACTGAGTCTTTCATTTACAGTAAACATAGCTAACTTTCTTATACTTGATATTTTCAGAAATTGTCAGTTGAATTCGAATATGTTGGAGAGACGGGCAAAGTATTTGTGTTTGATGAATGCTATGAACTCTTGATGAACAATCTTGCACACTACAGTCCTGATGAATGAAGCTTTGAATGTAAAGTTCTGAAGTTTTTGTACTCTTTAAAAGTTGGTTAACTGGTGGTACAATGGATGTAATACTGTTAAAGTATAAGCAAATTAATAAAATCTTAATTATAAGCGTAACTCTCTTTCATAGAAATCACGGTTATACTTAGCATGTGCAACAAACATTTAAACCCCTAGGTGACCCTATGGGACGAGTATAGTCTCGTGAGAGTTTACAGAAGATGTACCCACAAAATCTAGACCGTCGGCTGCCTTAATCTTCGCGAGGTGTAAGTTCCGGATTAATCTCTGGCCATTCGTCCTTGATGACTTGGTAGCACTCATAAAAACGGAACGATTTTCCCATTTTTCTGAAGTAATACCTCCTTCCAAGTTCCTCCAGCCAAAAGTAATATTTATGAACTAGTTTAGTGATTAAATGGAAGAACAATATTATAAGATAATATTAAAGCAAATTATTATAACTTACAATAATTTCAATTGTCATTTGAGGATCTCTCGTTCTATAAAATGGTCGTTGGATGTCTACGTATATTTTTACTGTCGTTTTAATGATACTAACCCTTTTTGGTGTAACCTACTTAGTTCTTTGATGGATAATCACAAAGGCTTGAATATAATTGTTGTACACCTGCTACCAAAAGTTATCAGTCGTAATTAAGTGGTGCACAACATCGAGTTGACGTGCAACAATCACCCAAGCTCTGGAGATAGCTACATTTTCTTCTACAGAATACAAAGTCATACTTATGAAGAAAATCTCATAAAACTTTGGATGCAAATATAATTTTACAGGAGATACAAAAACAAAAAGTTTTTTGGATTTCAGTGTGAGTTGTTTTGTGGACACCTTGTTCAATTTATAAGAATTTGATTTAAAAGTAGCCATTAGAAAATAGTCGTTGGAGAGTCGTTGTGTTGTAGGATTCAATGAGTTGTACACAAATTTGAAGTCAAATTTCTTGAGTATCAGATGGAAAACAAAATACAGTCGTTGTACTAATGATTCAATAACTACAAACAACAACTAGATTACAAGTCCACGAAAATTAAAAAAATAAGAACTAACTCTCTTCCGTGGGAATCACGGTTACACTTAGCATGTGCAACAAGCCTTTAAAACCCTAGGTGACCCTAGTGGACGAGTTGAGTCTCATGAGGGTTTACAGAAGATGTACCTACAAAATCTTGACCGTCGGTTGTCAATTTTGAGGATAATACCCTGGGTAGTATGCCTGATGTTCTGGTGGTGGTGGAGCAACTCCACCTGCCTGCAACCTTTGTAAAATTTCTTGATGTTTTAGTTCATAGTATAATCTTGCATTTGGGGTCAACGTTGAGAGATCCTTTTCCATTATAATCCTTTCATCCAATCCTTTGTTGAGAAGGATCTGTTGTTGTTGCGTTGATACCAAGGTTTTAAAAACACCCATTTTTTTTCAAAAAACGGCCGTTAAAACGGTCACACCCATATACCGTGCCCATGAGGGTCCCCGAACCCCGTGCCTATATAACGCCGATAAATAGGAAATAACGGCAGTTTTTTAAGACCGTTTTTCCGTTTTCACACCCGTTATAACCGTTTTTCTAAAATTAGTTTGAATGTTTTTTTCTTCTGAATAACATTTTAACGTGCGATTTTTAGAACTGTTTTCCCGTTTTCACGCACGTTGTAATCGTATAAATAACTTTCTTACAATATTTTTTTTTATATTTTGTTTTCTAGAATGAAAGCTTAAAACTTAGAATTAAAATTTTAAAATAATACAAGGAACCTACATGATTAAAAACTTCAAATTTAAAAGACATAAGATTATTAAACTAGTGTTCATCATTTAAAAATTTACACGAACCAGCTACTACCACTTCTTTTCTTCAACTTATTTATGTGTTTCTTATTTTGTCGGAGATTCCTTTCCCTATTACCTTAGTCATCGTCGTGTTGGTACTGACTGTCTTCATTAGCATAAGTATCATCATCATAATCGCCTTCATTATCATCATCATTGTTACCTACTTTATTATTGTTATCAATATTAGAATTATATTCTTCGTTCATATGTTGGATATCATGGTGTGAACGATCGACATTTTAATCGTTTATGGGATGCGAATTCTCATAACCTTGTGTATCATCTCCAAATGAAAGAATACCAAATAACAACGTTTTTTAGACTCGTTATAATATTTTCACGCACGTTATAACCGTTAAATAGGAATTTCAGATCATAATTTTTTTTTCTATTTAACCGTTATAACGCCCAATATTTTAAGAAAACGTATAAAAAACGCGTTTTTTTTCCAAAACATGCTCACAACTGCCAAAACGCGTTATAACGGTCACGCCCAGTACCCGTGACCTGGGTCATGACCGGTTTTTCAAACCTTGGTTGATACCATATTTTCAAAAATTTGTTGTTATCGTTGTTGTTGATGAGGTTCGTTCCCTATTCGTGTTTCTTTAAAAAAAAAACTCAATAAGTTTATCACCCGCATCACTGATGAGTGATTCTTGTGATCATGGTGTAGAGGGCGTGCTTGTCTATGAAAGCCTTTTCTTGGATACCGCCTTTTTAATTTGAGCCTTTGACTGCCGTTTATCGATAAATTACTCGGTAGTAATTGGTCTTCCTGCTGCAATAGGGATGCCATAAGGAACACCAGACGAGCTTGGAAATTAATTTCTAAATTGAGTTTGATGAACTTGGCTTGATGATGTATTTTGGGGAGTGTGGGTTTGACTTGAATAAAGATTAGGGGTATTAGGGGATTGACTTGAAAAAGGATTTTGCGAAGCCAAATTATGAATGTCGGTATCGTCTTCCATATTTGTGTCTTGACTTTGATCATCTGTTACATTTCGAATGTTCTTCAACATCAGGTATTCTGCATCGCGACTGAAAGTTTTGGTGGTTTCAGTGTAATATTGCGTTCTTGCCATTATACCCTGCATTAATGTAAATAACGCGTAAGTTACTAATTCAAACAGTTGTTGCGAAACTAGTTTAGATAACTTATCCGGTTAACATTATCGAAGTCCGAATGATTTGTGTTAACATTAACAAGACATACAGAAAATTTATCCATTTCAACCCTTATAGTGCTAAATCTACTTCGAATTCCAAAACTAGTACGCTTGTTTGGATTTCCACCTGAAGCTGCTACAAAAATTTCAAATATTTTATCCCAAAACAAACCCGCGTCAGAATTGTAAATTCCTTATTTCTTTAGATTACAATAAGTGGTAACAAGATACATGTCTTCTACAGAAGAGTATTTCTTTCTCATAATTTTACCAGACGACATTTTTGTCTACAAAAGAGATGGAAAAAAGATATAAAAAAATTGGAAGAGAAAAAAACTTATGAGAAAAAAATTTAGAGGGGATTTGAGTAGGAAATCAAGTAAAAAGAAATTGATTTGGTGTAATTTAAAAAGAGAAAGATGTTGCTATATATAGAGAAAATTTCTAATTTTTTTTGAAAAATATTTGTTGGGATCCGAGGGTGGAGAACATAGAGCCGTTAATGTTGATGGATGGCCAAGATCGGGTGTGAGAGAGGTGTAAGGAAAAAAAGGTCAAACAAATATAATTCTCGAGACGGATTCCCAGGATCCGTCCCACCTCTGAGACGGATACTGGGTATCCGAAAGTGTATTTTTCTGACGGATACCTAGTGTCCGTCTCTATGGCTTGGATATAATTGGGATCAGATGTGATACCACTTTTAGCCAAGCCAAAGCTTTGGGCCATATTATAGCCAAGCCATGCCCCGTAGTACTTGCCTTTGGATAGATGATAGATATATCCAAGCCATATACTTCACTATAGTGTTTGGCTTTAGTGGTGACCCAAAATCTTCAATTTGTAGGTATCTTCGGGTATCAGTTTCATATCTACCGATAGATGCAGTTAAAGCTCGATATTGATTGATACCGAATCAAAAAAAACATGTAAACGTAAAGGCATGCTTAAATTTGTAAACTGATTTGAGAAAAAAAATATAGATTATTACTGATTTCAACACTTACATTGGATTTTTCAATATTTGATTAGATAATGCACAGTCTTAGTATCCAGCGATGAATATAATTCGAGATTTAACAATTTAAGCCAACAAATGCATTCAGTGTCATTCAATGATCAATTCTTTTTAAGAATGGAGAATCAATGGAATTTCAATCAACCGTCTCAATATCCAATGCATATGTGTCGTGATAGACGAGAAGTATCATATGAAGATTCATCTAGTTCCTACACATATCCTCTACGACGGGGATAACAGCTATAAGAACAAAGTCAATCATCTCCTAGTTATTCAAACTTTGGAGATAAAGGTAACTCAAACTTTAATATATTTTTTTACATTATTGTTATGACCAGTGGAGACAGTGAAATCTGCTTAGTAATATCAAATAATGTAATAATTTAATGAATTACAATATTTTTTGGATTCAACGGTTCAATCGGTTTTGTTTAACATATCTATTGTGCTTAACCGAGTATTTAAACATCTATTATATGTAAATCTATATGATGGAAGACAATAATACCTAAATTAGACAAAAATCCATAATTTTTGTCAATTATGATTAATATCGGTAAGTATCACCAACACTCGTATCACCGATACCACCTTATCGTATTTTTATCTGTGAGGGCCGACACGATACTGATACCCAATAAGATGAACCATGATCACAAATGTGTTACTGTAAAATACTGATCTATATTTTACTAGTTTTTACTAGTGAAAAAAAGTTCTAAAAATATCCCTAAGGGGTAAAAATTAAATTATATATATATTAAGTAATTTAATCTCCAAAAGTTCCCTTTCAGCCGTTACGGTTTATTTTTTTGATCAGTAAATGAAAGATTCATTAACAAAAAGGCACCAAGTGTACAAATAATTAGTCTTAATTGTTGATGGTAATTTTTCGGCAAAGGAGAAAGTGGTAAATATTGTTTTTCGCCAAGCTGCAGAAGCACAAAATAAATATGTATGATGTTTCTGACAAGCATCAGAATTATGAATACTACTTCTATCCCACATTTTGCAAGAAAATCGAGAAGGGATATTCAACTCCTGGCAAAATTAGCCTTGTAGCTTTTTTTTTGCATTTAAATGCATCACATAAATTTCAGAGCTGAAATCAATTAAATCTTCGTTATTTCATATGCATCTATGCGAACTATTTGTATAAGACAAAATATGCTAATTATACGAAATTGCGAACATTCAGAACAAAGGCTAAGCTATATCTGAACGAAAACGCTAATTAGAAGCATACCATCTAATTGTAGATCGTGTCAAGCATAATTTCAAGTTGTAAACTTCCACGGCTGAATCTCTTGAAAATATTCTGTATGCACTGCATAAAAATTAAGCATAAAATGCCAACAATAAATTTCATACGACTGAGAAACTCTGAACAAGCCATAAACATGGTTACGACATTAATGAATATCAAAGTTAGTGGTACATAGGCAATAATCATGGCACTAGCAAGTGCTAGCCTTGGCAAACCCCAGTCACGCTCCTAACACCAACGATTAGCACACACATGTGCCAAAAGGCCAAAAAGAGCCAACGAAGCCAACAAAGTACGCGTCAAACAAGCCATAGTTGTTCTAGCGCAAACACCAGCGCCAACTGTGCTGCAGGCTTGGTAACGCTAGCGCTAGCTCCAGCTCCAACGCCAATAATGTTGCAAGGTCCGGTAGCACTAGCTCCAGCGCCATTGGCGCTGTTATCCTAGTGGCACTAACGCTGGTTTTTTCTTCTCCTTATTTTCGAGAATTTTGTTCTTGCTTGTACTAGCATTATCCTGAGTCCATGACTCTACTAATTCCTACGAAAAATCAAAACATGTTACATGGGGGGATTATTCATGGGGTTTTGGTCTGGCGGTTACAAACATGTGGCGTGGTAACACCCCATGATCTGGAAGTTACAAAGTAGTGGTAAAGCTGGAGCAGTTAACGAGATAATGGAATCATGGAATTCTCCAAATATCTTACGGGAGGAGCTTACACCTGGTAAAACAATATTGCCCCCAACAACATCTCCAGTTGGTCTCAGATGGTCAATGTTTTTTATAAAAAAAATTTTGTCGTCTCTGAAGAAGTCACTCTCTCGGACCTGGGAAGAATGTTCCAGATGAAAAATGAGCACCCAAACGAATACCTAAATAGGGTCAGAAAACAAGCTTTCGGTTGCCTCGACCATAATGTGACTGAGCAACAATTGGTGGAGCTTTGCGTTAATGGTATGATTCCTATTTATCGTGCTTTATTAGAAAATTTACGATTTCAAACCTTCTCCGAGCTACACGAGGTCGCCAAAAGATCGGCAACAACCGCCCCAGCCTTGTTGGAAAGAGCGAGGCCCGCCAGAGAAGAAATCCATGTAGACACCCGTGGAAGTAGACGTCTAGTGAACAAACAACATCCTACCCAACACTCCATAGGTGTTGTTACTAAGGAAGGAGGCAAGAGGAAGGTAGCTTCTCAATCGACGTCGCAGACTAAGCGCGTCACATCAACTCCAACAACATCTAAGGACAAGGCTCGGCCGAAACTTCGCGTCAGCCACCACAAACCAAGACAGATATGAAAATTCCAGATTTCCCTTTTCCCATGGAGGAGGTCCTCGAACCACTGGAATTATGGGTACAAAATGGAGCAACCAAGTTACCACCTTTACGATATCCACCCACTGAAGAAGATATTTCGAAACTGAAATACTGTCACTTCCACAAATTTGTCAACCATCCCACCAGCGAATACAATGGTCTAAGGCGTATCTTCAGAGAAAATATCGACTCAGGAAAGATATATATGGGAACTGAAGGCATCCACAAAGATCCCCTTCTAGTTAGGAGATTCACTCTCTCCGGGGACTCAGTCAACAAAACTGTCCAATCCATGATGAAGTGCATATGTGAGCTTCTTTACTTGTCAAAGGCGTCACGAAAAGATATTATTACCGCCCTCAATCGTATTGTATCAGGCAAGCGTTTACTCTTTGCTGAAGGTGATACTGCATATCCCAGTCCGTTTCATACGTGATAATCCAACACAATGAGAATCCTAGTCGGGGACTTCTCACCACTGCTTGCCTCAAGGACACCGAGTTCGAGAATACGCTAGTCGATGCAGACACCAATGTCAATATCATCACTATCAAACTCTAAAATCTGCGGGGATTTCCAGGCACGAAACTACTCATTCGCCGACTATAATCAAGAATCCTGAAGGGAAGTACATGAGTGCTTACAACTACATTACTCTTGAGGTGAAAACAAATGACACACTAAAACATGTTAAATTTCACATTGTCAAAGAGGATCCAAGTTATGATATGATTCAAGGACTCCCATGGGTCGGTAACAACAAGATGGAAGCAGGTGTATCTCTTTTACTAACGCCAATACCTCCAAGACTTTCACACGAGCCAGCAAATCCCGAAAGTTCCCCTATCAGATGAGTTCAGCAACACAATGAATCTAGATGTGAAGCAGTTACCGGAAGAGAGCATAGTGTCATATGTTCAAAGGTTTCACACATAAGAAAGTCACATCCAACCAACTCCTTTGCAACCAACAATCCCACGTCTCATCAAAGCTTGGGGACTTGACCCGGATATCAACCCTACTCTGACTCGGCGATGTGAATGAGAAGCTGATCCTTTTCAAAAATTTATCAAATGGGTATGTATTGTCTCTACTGGAGATAAGAAAATTAGTAACCCAGTTATTCACAAGACATGTCTTGAAGTTGAGGGGCCTGAACACAATGCCTTCCATGTGGGAGATATGGTGAAAAAGATGACAGCCTCTCCTGAAGAAGAACCATATCTCATCACCGACATCTTAATCGGCGGTTACTACAATCTTGTCAATACTGACAAGTCAGAAAGGGTGGTCATACATGAAAGTGGCTGACAGCTCATAATGCTTAAAGCATTTTACCACCATCCCGCTTTATTTCCCTGTTTTATGCAATATTTGTAATTCCTCCAAAATGTTTGCAATATCTTGCATTCATACTTAGGATTTCAATTCATTAAATCAAGAAAAGTATTATTTCTTTTTAATATATATATATATCCTTGCAAATTATTCAGAAATCTCTACCTACTCAAAAATCCCAAAATAAAATCACAAAAAGCCATATATCTCAAGACCTATGAAACCTTAAGAAAACCTAGAAACATTCTTTGAAAACTGGCTCAGCACCCTCAGCATATGCCTTCTTCATTTGCTCAAGCACCTCAGTCGCAATCTTCAACTTCTGAGAAAGCCTATCAACTTCACCTTCAGCCCTGACAATCGTCTCCAAGCTATATAATACACATTTCTCATGCAAACACTCTTCAATAGGTTCTAAATGACGACGAAGCCATGTAACGTTAAGTTTAACTCTTTCGGCCTCCTCAAGAGCATCCTTCCAGTCTAGAAGCACCACCTTAGAGATTTCCCTATGAGGAAGAGAAACCATCTCATTTGCATCTAGCAGCAACATAGACACATTTCTCTCCAGAGTGCTGTAATTCTTGGGATTACCTATGAATAAATGGCCATACTTCCTCCATATTTTGGTATATAACTTAGAGTAGGCATAAAGGACAGTGAAACCTCCAATGCACATGTAGTCGAGTCGAATCCTATCAAACCTGAATTAAAAGCTAACTCCAACATTTGGGTACTCAAACGAAGCAGTCTCCATCACATCAACATTCTGTGCAAAAATACCACTCAGAGTGCTTTCTCCAACATTCACATTAGGAGGAACCTGTACAGGATTCTGGGTTAGAGAAGACACATTACAAGCAGTATAGTTCATGAAACATTATAGAGTAAACTTACTTGAATCCGTGACAAGCCATCAGAAGGAAAAGGCACCTCATATTGCGACTCGACACAAAGTTCTTCGTCTTCAGCTTCAGAATCTTTAATTTCTTCGATCTGGAACAATTTTTCAGGTCCATGGTCATCTCGGCCTTCTTCCTCCGTACTTCCAACCACAACAGTCCTTCCGGATACTAGAGTATTCGTACTTCTGGTCATTTAAGAATAGTGATTATTCATGAGAATCAGAATTCATTAAGTTCAGCAGAGCGAAAATTTCATCAACTCAAGAATTTTTAAAAGAAACTCCACTTACAGAATAAGGTGCTAAGGAGCTAGTGACAAACGGGACGCCAAACTTGAAAGTTTGAATACTCGAGTCACCCTGACGAGATACTCCCCCAAACTACGCAAAGATACTTGTTAAAAGCAGATACAAATTTATTTCATACATAAAGGAAGAATAAGAAGAAACACAAGACGCTTAACTTCTTTCAAGGACGGTCTCCACTTCCAGGCATTACTACCCGTGGTCTTTTGTGCCTAGACTGAGGGGTAACATTTGCATCAGACGCAAAGTAATTCGGGAACCACGACTATAAGAAATAAATCAAACATTTAACCGTTGATTAAAGAATAATGATCAAACAGAAAGAGATTTCAGATACATGTGTCAAGATGACGAACGAATCGCGTCTCATTCCAGAAGTAATCTTCAAGTTCATTCGATCTGCTAACTCCTCCCCAAAAGGCACACCCCGCACATTAGAAGGGTCACTAGTCATAAACTTCTTAAAAAGGGTAAGTTCTGTGTTCCAGAAGCTGGCATATTCATCAGTGACACGTCCTTTCCTATCAGCCTGGAGGAAAGGAATGCTTCGACCAGAAACGGTATGGGCACCCTCAGACTGCTGAAGCTCATTTATAGGAGGCACCGGGGTATGAAAATGAGGAATATACTGATCAAATCCCATTTTCCTATCCGCCCTATCAATGTTATAACTTTGCATGGCATACTCATCAGAGCGGACACTAAAAATATATCCTAGAATACAACTGTTCATGAAAGTAGCCTCACCAACTGTAGTAGTATTGCCCTCACCCCTCGAGCCAGAACATAGGACAATATCAGGACTCCGGTGGAATCACGTGCGGAAGCCTCAAATCCCAAGGTCTGAAATTCACCTTTTTCTCATTGTATATTAAGCTAATAAGACTAACATAAGAAGGTTTCTTCTTACTCCAACGGAGTATTCTAGCATATATTATTTCTATACTTGGGAAAGAAGGTTTGGTCTTCAGCGCATATTCGGGAACATGTTCCCATCCAGGCTTGCATAAATCCTCATATCACAAATGAAAGAATCCAAATAAGAGTATAAAGAGCCTAGAAACAAGTTACCAAGATGAAGGGTCTTTCCACTCGTGAGTGCAACAACAAGCGGAACAAGTCCATACTTCAACTGACCTCCAGGGGAATCTTCGAACACATCTCTGGGAAGCTAAAGTATAAGGAACGCTACAATACATAAAGGACTGTCGATAGCAAGGCCGTCAATACTCTTACTTCCATTCTACCAGTAGGCAATCCAAGTCGAATAATTCTTGTTACTGCAACAACCAGGCTTCTGTAGAGCTTTTATTTTCTGAATAAGGATGACACATTTTCCTTCTCCTCCTCAGACTATTCAAGCGGAATACTACCAACAACGGGAAGTTGCAACAAGACTTCCACGTCCTCTAAAGTAATGGTAACTCACCCCAAGCGTATATTGCTGAATGGGCTGGACCGCACCAACGAGAAGCAAATACAAGTAGACCCTTCGTGGCTTTATTAAGTCTTAAAGTCTCGGACACCCATACAATATGGAGTATCTTAGCATTTTCTAGAACCTGCATCACCTGAGGATTCTTCAACATAACCTTAACCCATCTTGTCCATTCAGGAAAAGGAATTTGGAACGTCTTAAAATCAACAAATGAGGACATATGTTCTCTCCTATGCAAACAACACCTGACAATATCCATCGCATAAACACTCTGGAGCTGAGAGGGCTATTGATGTTCGGAATAAAATTTCCAACATAATCAGGACCAGCAGCCTCTTCAACAACACCATCAAAGAACTCATCATGAATATTGGGCACATCGTCTAGAAGAATCAGAACTTTCGCTTCCACCATAGCTAGAAGCAGTGGTAGCATTATCTTCCTGGTTGATAGACATCTATAATTGGTTCAAATAATATTCACGTCAACAACTGGGCAATCATGTGCAAGGTATGGTTCTATTTTATGCAAATACATGCTTATATGTATAAATTAAAATCAACATCAATGAAAATTACTACAAACTCTAGCGTACCTGGTTAAAGCTCCACAACACTGCAGTGAAGCAAATGAAGAATTATCACAATTAAAGACAATAATTGTGGAATTGGAGCTCACCTGCAAGAGAAGATCATTACCAAGTCAATAACATGTTTATGCAATTGAACAAGCAAAGGTAATTGAGCTAATGAGTTAATGTTCTCATTAAAAAAAACCTTTTTTACGTGAAAAAACATTCACGTCAATTTTTTTTTTACTGAATTTGGTCGGAATAATCATCAGTGGCGACGACGAATCACCGGCGGGAGGAGTTGGAGTTGCAGCTGCTGTGGTTGATGGCGGGAAGAAAAATAAGGTCGACGGGAGTGACGGGAGAAAAAAATAAAAACATAATAAGGGTTACTCCCTTTTATAGTGACTGGTTTCCAAATTTAGGTCAAACAAGGATTTCTTAATTGAAACCATGCTCCCGTGCTGCATAGGGTCAATTTTGGTCTCTCTGACATACAAATCAGCCACGCTTCGCTAATTTACGCTCCCTAGATGATGTGCTATCATTCTACCGGCACTACTACATCAAATATTACTCCTTCAATTATTCAACATCGTTGGAGCGTCATCAAATAAGAGTATCTGGTAATTTGCGACAAACTAGAACTTGTTAATTTATTTTATGACAGCATAAAAATATAAAATCACCATCTAATGCTTACCACGAAACATTATAGTTCCGCTAAGCAGGGGACTTAATGTTGATGGTGGATTTTCGACAAAGGATAAAAATGGTAAATATTGCTTTTCGCCAAGCTGCAGAAGCACAAAATAAATATGCATGATTTTTCTGACAAACATCAGAATTATAAATACTACTTCTATCCCACATTCTGCAAGAAAATCAAGAAGGTATATTCAGCTCCTGGAAAAATTATCCTTATAACTCTTTTATGCATATATGCATCACAGAAATTTCAGAGCTGAAATCAATTAAATCCTCGTTATTTCATATGCATATATGTGAACTATTTGTATAAGACAAAATACACTTATTATACGAAAGTGCAAATATTCATAATATATGCTAAGCTATATCTGAACGAAAACACTAATTAGATGCATACCATCTAATTATAGAGCCACGTCAAGCATAATTTCAAGCTGTAAACTTCCACTACTGAATCTCTTGAAAATGTTCTATATGCACTGCATAAAAATTAAGCACAAAATGCTAACAATAAATCATATACGACTGAGATACTCTGAACAAGCCATAAAATGGTCACGCCATTAATGAATATCAAAGCTAGTGGTGCACGGGCAATAATCATGGCACTAGCAAGTGCTATCCTTGGCAAACCCCAGTCACGCTCCTAACACCAACGAGAAGCACACACATGTGCTAAAAGGCCAAAAAGAGCCAACGAAGCCAACAAAATGTGCGCCAAACAAGCCATAGCTGTGTTAGCGCAAACACCAGCGCCAACAGCGCTGCAGGCTTGGCAACGCTAGCGCTAGCTCCTGCTCTAGCGCCAATAACGCTGCAAGGTCTGGCAGCACTAATATTACTTTTTTCTTCTCCCTATTTTCGAGAATTTTGCTCTTGCTTGTGCTAGCATTATCCTGAGTCCATGACTCCACCAATTCCTACGAGAAATCAAATCATGTTACATGGGGGGATTATTCATGGGGTTTTGGTCTGGCGGTTACAAACATGTGGCGTGGTAACACCCCATGATCTAGAAGTTACAAAGTAGTGGTAAAGCTGGAGCATTTAACGAGATAATAGAATCGTGGTTTTCCAAAAACTTCCAGGGATAATGGGCGGTTACACCAGTGTTCCCACGACTTCAACTACTCCATCTCTTCACTATTTTCACTACTTTAAAACTAAAGATACGTGTGTTCCTAAACTATTATAAATAGGCTCCTTAGCCCATTTCAAAATCACAACAAGCTTATAATTCTCATAAGCTCTGTGATTTCTCTTAATAGTTCTGCAACTCTACACATCATTCACACATAGAATTTCTTCAACTTTCTTTGCTTCCCTCCCATAATATCAACCCATTTCCTCTCATCGTGACCGAAGCAGGGTGGAACGTCTACTATCGTGGTTTAGACTGGCTCTGTAGGATTTTGATCTCTGAATCTAAATAAAGTACTTCTATAGTATATTATTTTGCCTATAATCAATTTTTAGGTACTAATACTTATAATATCTTGCAAGAACCGATCAAGGAATGACAAAGCATCCACCAAGAAAAGCGGAGACTGAAAAAAAAATCGAATGAGAGAACCTCATAGAAGCAAAAAAATAACCAACTAACAACTGAACCCACAAAAGATGGAATACAATGGATTCAAGGTAGTTTGAAGACAACGATTTTCTAATTGACCATAAGATCTTTGAGAGAGAGGTATTGTGGAACTCAGGATAGAGGTATAACCAATATTGTGTGCCTGGTCTTTTGAATGATCTTGGCAATGGATTTGGACTTGTTTTTGAAAGTGTTAGAGTTTTTGTTCCTTCCAAAGGGTCCAGATTATGGCGTCTAGTAATACACGCACAACAAAAGATTTCCTGTTTTTGGTGGTTTACCTTAAGGTTAGAGATTATTTTAAACCAACCAAGGATATTGCGAAAATGAGCAATGGTGTGGTGGTCATTATTAATGAAGATGAGAGTGTCATACGCAAACTGAAGATGGGGGATCTCTCTGTCGAAGACATTTCGAGCTCTTGAAGCGCCCACTTGAAGACCCATTGATAAGAACAGAGAAGTTAACATGAGAAATAATTGCTTCAATCCATTTTCTCCAAACAAAGTCAAACCCTATTATTTGCTTAACCTTATCCAAGAAGGACCATGCAACATTCTCATAAGCTTTTTAAAATTTGATTTTGTAAAGAATACCAGCTTGATGTAAATTTTGAGAAGAGTTTATGCATTCATTTGCAATAATATAGTACCATTTATAATTACTCTTCCTTCCACATAAGTTGATTATTGGTGGCTGATGATCATGGGGGCAACCTTATTAAATCACGAGGTAAAGAATTTAAAGATGTTTTTGTTGATTGTTAGAGCACTGCTCGGTTGAACCCACCGAGCGTTGGTATGTCAAGTTTAATTCCAAAATTCACCCCTTGCATTACTTATTAAAATCAACTTTGTTAGGTTAGACTTAGGACATAACAATGTTGAGACATGCTCCAGTTACTCATTGAAAACCTGGAGACGTATTGAAGAACAAGCGAAGGCATCGTTCTTCAAAAAAAGGTTAATAACTTCGAACGATTGTTCAATATCTATCTAGTTCTTACAGTCTTATTAATTAAAAATATAACATGCAAAGTTTGTTTACATAGTCTTTAGTATACAGATGAATTGATCATTATCTATTGAAGAAATGATATACATTAGTTGTTTATACAACTTATTGTATTGAGTTACATATTTTTTTTTAATGGAAAAATAGATAAAAGGGTAAATCGTAAAGAATATGAGAGATCCAAATCGTAGAAGGGTAGCCTAAACCAAGTAAATGGTCATTCAAGCCTTGCTTCAGTTACATAGGAGAAAAAAGGGTATATCTTAGGGAGGGAAGCAGAGAAGAATAATATAAGAGCTTGATGAGTTCTAATCGGAGAACTCAAGTCTATGTGGTAGAGTTCAAGTAGAGAAGGTGAAGTTGTTTATGATAGTCTAATGAACTTTTTAAGAAACTTGTTATCTTCAACCCCGTGTGTTGTTCTGTTCCTCTGTTAATAGAAAAGGTATTCTATTTATAGTGTTTGGACTCTTTATCTCATAGGAAGTGAAATATATGGAGAGATAATAAGGTGGAGAACGTGGTTGAAAATATGCTCATTATTGCTGGTATAACTCTTGAAACCGTAACTTCCATTACGGTTGGGAGAATTTTTGTAACTGTAATGCTCATTATTCTCTCTTCCAGTATTCCATTTAATTCATTCTCACCATGGGTGTTTTAGTTACACCTCACATTTTATAGACCGTCAGACCAATAACCTAACGAGTATCCCCCTGTGACACGTTTGATATCTCGTATGTTTGATAGTTGGGTCATATGAATGACTATTTCGAATAATCTAACTACTAGTGTTGAGTCTAGTAAAGTTAGTAAGTCTAAGCTTGGAAATGCATAAGCTTGAAAGTTGTAAGCATATACGTGCGCATGCTTGATAATGGTACAAGCTTGGAAGCGGCAAGCCTGGATATGCGCAGGCTTGGGAATGGCACAAACTTGGAAGCGGCATGCCTGGATGTGCACAAGCTTGGGAATTACACAGGCTTGGAAGATCCTATAGTCAATATTATGTAAAAAATTTCAAGAACCGAGCATGGGATTGACATCATGCTCTTGAAGACTAAGCAAAATTGTCATGTTCTCGAAAGGGGAAAGCATGAATGTTGTGTCCCTAAGGATCGAACAAGGCATGGTGAACAAGGTGTGGTCGAACAACATGGTCTTCGAGGACGCGTGACCACCAAGGCTATCTTGGTCGAGCAGAGCATGGTCCTCGAGGACGCATGGCCAACAAGGCTAGCTTGGTCGAGCAGGTTTTCGAGAATGTGACCAACAAGGCTAGCTTGGTTGAGCAGAGCATGGTCCTAGAGAACATGAACAACAAGGCTAGCTTGGTCGAGCAGAGCATCATCCTCGAATACGTGACCAACAAGGATAGCTTGGTCGAACAGAGCATGGTCCTCAAGGACGTGACCAAGAAGGTTTGCTCAAGTAAGGCATGACCGAATAAGGCTGACATGAACAAGACTGACATGAACAAGGATGACATGAACAAGGTTGGGTAATGAAAGCAAGATTTAGTGGTCGTGACTGACCAAGACATGGTCCCTAGGATCATGTGATCCGAGAAAGGCACAGTCCCTTGGGACCATGGCTTCATGTTCTTGAGCACTAAGCAAGGTGGGTTCCCAAGACATATACGCTTTATTTCTGACACAGGAGAAGAATAAATTTATAAATTCAATACTTATGATACGAGATATATAAATTTATAATTTTTGCCTATGTCAAAAGTCTATCATCTACATTAAGTCCCCTGCTTAGTGCGAAATATTAATGTTTCATAGTAAGCATTAGATGTTGACGATACACATCTAATAATTGTTTGAATTTAGTAAGTACCTTGTTTGTATCAGGTGATGTCCTCTCACTCAAATTCAAAGTCATGAAAGTTTTAGTATAGGAACATTGGCCAATTTCACCTCATAGCAATGAAAAATGATATAAACGGATTCCAACATTAAGCAGGATGATAATGACCGAGCAGTGGCTAACATTGGCAGGGCAGTCAGTTCGGTCCAACAAGATAGAGTTCATGATTGTTAAATATGGAAAGTTTTTTTTTATTTATGTGCGCATATTATAAAAGAGGCATGGCTTCTTCTTTCATAACGTTTCTTCTTGTTTTAGTCTTGTTCTTAGCAGCAAGGAACAACATTCATCTTCCATTATCGCAAGACAGCAACAACACAACATCTTCAACCTTGGCTAGTAGTGACACCTAGGTAACAGTTATGTTTTTTTTTTTTAAATGTGAGCATCATTGTTCACTTCTTCTTCAATTCTTCTTTGCTTCTCTTCACTGTGGTAGCAGTTAATCCGGAGCCTCCATCATCATTACAACTCAAATCAGCTACCCAGTGATCACTATTGAAAATATTTCAGCAACATCAAACAAAAGAGGTAAACTAGGGTTATATATATCGTTGTTATTGCCTTCAACCTTGTTTTCTTGATGTAAAATAAAATATTGGGTTATTGCAGATGACTAGTGAGTGTGCGGACGACAGTGGTGCATCTTCCAATCATGACAAGGGGGAAAATTCTACGGATCTTGATAATTTGTCCACTATTCATGACAAAATCTTCGAGGGAACCGTTAGAAGGCGTGTCACTCCACTCGGCTATATAGGCGTTTTCATCCCAAACTTTGAACAATCTACTGAAATTTAGAAAATTACACCGTAAACTATAACTAGTTTTTTCTTGCATAGAGAAGAATATAACGCTTCATTTATCAAATTTAGGACAACTCAGATGCTCTTGTCCGAATGGATAGGGTGAGTAAAGGTTATATTGGGTATTTCTTTCGTGAAGAAGATTTTAGAAGATGTTGAAATGATTCATGCTGTGAGAGCCTCTGCGATATTGCATATGAACAAGGATACGAGGGGTTTTGTAGTATTTGTTTCCCGATGATATACAACAACTCATACATCAATCTTTTCATGGGGAAAATTAACCATTACCCTGGAAGATGCGGCTAATCTGTTGCACCTCCCTGTTACAGGACAAATCCCCTTAGAGCTATCTGAAACGGAAAAGTAAACAAATTTGCGTCTGATACAGAAGATGAAAGAGTTAGACAAGTGTGAAAGTAATTCAAAAACTAATTATCCAAACTGCATAAATTATTGGTGGAATGGAATTGGTAGTTCTGAGGGTCACGTCGTTGGCGATCCTCTATGTTTAGTTGTGGTCCTTACACTCTGGTTGTTTAGGGGCATATTCGATAAATATTCCAGGGGTAGACTAAAGCCATCAGTTATCCCTCTCGCTATATTGCTTGCCCGAGATCACAAGCTTCCTATCGGTACTTCATTCCTTGGTTTATTATATTTCCACTTAGACTTCATAGTCCATAACTTAGATAATTCAAACGGCTTTATGAAAGTTGAGTCTTCCATTCATACAGTTGGCTTTCTGCGATCATGGTTATGAGAGTATTTCCCTGAGTATGCTCATCGTTCCAAAGTTGTGTATCCGTCTCCAATTGAGTAATCAAGAATATGTCAGTAGAACAAAAAGAAATCGTCCCATATAAGACTTATTGACCTGATAGATAATGAAGTCAAGGTAAGGTTTCGTCCCTGGGATTTAAAACCTGACCATATACCTCAGTTGGTAACTTCTGCTTCTGTTCCTCTCGTCACTCTAGAATCTGGCCTTGATATCAAAAGTGTGGGATAAAAGACGTTCATGAATAGTTGTGTTCCGGATTATATTTTAGCTTACTTCTCTGGGGAATACTCGCCACAAAAATATAATGTCGATAGAGTAGCTCATCAAATGGGTTTCGACCAACATGTACCTTTCATTCGCGGTAAGGTTCCCTCTGTGGATGTATTGAAACCTGCAACATATGTTGCCAAAATTGTCGGGAAGAGTCTTCCTTTTTTGTGCTCAGGTAGACAATCGTGGGTGTCTGCTGAATACAACAATTTCTAGAAGCGATAGCTGGGTCTTATTAAGAATTTCGTATCAGTAATCCTTACGAATCATGGTCAAGAAGATCGAGATAATAATTCAAGACTAAAACCGGTCCCTGAAGTGAAGCAAAAGTTAATCATTGAGATAAAACAATCAACAACTTCTTAATCTTATTTATGTTTTATAATATGTAGTTTCATATAATAATTGAATGTCGAGTTCTTAGTTGTAGGTGGAGCTAGCGCTCCGTACCTTCTCGAACCAACAAATCTATCATGATTGTTGGAAGTCCACGGCTCGCGAATGGTAGGATGCTTATGATACTCCCTTGTAATATTGTAAATCTTCCACTTGCTCGGTTCGGAAGATCCAACTTCTTTTGGTAGAACAACGACAATATCAACGGATATCGAATCTAACATAAGAGAATCATGTAATCTTGGAGTTAGACAAGTAATTATCCCGGAGGTGAGGCAACCAAATAGTCCCGAAGGCGACAATAGGCCCCAAGTTTTATCGGGTACTCTTGTTATGGATGAAATTCGGGGTAGTGAATCTGAAAATTTTGAATCCAAAGAGAAATCTGTTGAAGATGGTGTTTCTTATTCGTACGAAGAAACTCTTCTTTCCTCTCATAATATTTTGACTCCAAGTAAACTTCTTCCTTTTACTTTTGGACTTATAAATATATATGAATGCACTTGACATGGTCAAATGAATGGAAATATTCCTAAAAAAAATATGAAATTGTCTTTAATACTTCGTCAAAAAATTTCAAATTTAAGACCCTTTAGCTAAAACGCTATAGATTCTTCATTCGATGTCTGCTTTCGATGGTTAATCCCAATTCGAAATTTCAAAAGGACCAGCTATCTCGTAACAAGTAAAAAGTCAGGTTTATAGCTTGTTTGGGAAGTTAAACAGAGCAAACAGTAAACGTCTAAGAATATTTGAGACAAAATTCTGACAGTTTTCAGCATATGCTTCGTCTAGATTCCGGACCATATCTCCTAGAAAGTTACTCGAAATAAGGCGCCCTTTTAGTATGTTATATTAGACACATAGGTGATCATTTAGGTATATAATTAACCTCTTAATTATTCTCCATTTATCCGCAGTTTTTGAAACCGTATACCACAATATAAAACGTACAATTTTCAGCTTGTACTTCGTCTAGAATCTGGGCCATATCTCCTAGACCGTTAATAAGAATAAGGCATACTTTTGATATGTTATATTAAACACATAGGCGGTCGTTTTAGTATATATTTTACTTTTTAATTCTCCATCATTTATCTGCAGTTTTTGAAGCCGTATAACACAATGTAAAGCATTTCTGACGCGACTATCGTGAAAATATCTTGTGATAGCCTTTAATCATATAAGGCTAGTATAAACCAAAAAAAGGTTGTTCAAGCCTTGATTCAGTCAATAGAAGGAGAAGGGTTGATCTTGGAGAGGGACGTAAAGAAGGATGATCAAAGCTTGGTGAGTTCCAGTTGGAGAACTCGAATCTCTGTGGTAGAGTTTAAGTAGAGAAGATGAGATGGTTTATGATGTCCAGATGGACTACCATAAACTTTTTATCTCTAACTCGTGTGTTTCCTCTGTGTAAATAGAAAAAGTACTCTATTTATAGTTGTTTGCGGGGAAAAACGAATTGAAGGGTAACTTAGGAACAGTTGGGGTGTGCCGTCAGAACACTGGGAAGATTTCTGAGGCAGTAGAGTCGTCAGAACACTAAGAGATGAGTGTTGAGGAAGTGGTGCCTCAGAACACTGAAAGGATTGTTGAGGCAGTAGTGCCATCATAACACTAAGAGGAGTGTTTTAGTGGTTCCTCAGAACAGTGAAAGGAGTATTGAGGAAGTAGTGCCGTCAGAACACTATAAAGGAGTGTTAGGCAATAGTGCCGTCAGAACACTATTGATAAGTGCATAATTTACATATTTTAAGTATCATTTCCTTACTTATTTGCTAGATTTTATGTGAATTACTGTGTATTATTATTACTTTTGTAGTTTATGTGTTTTATTAGGTTACATCTCTGAAAGAAGTGAAATTGAGCTCTACAAGGAAGAATTGCTAAAGACCCAGTGTATCTCATTCAAATCCAGGATACCAACTTGGATTTGGTATTTGTTGGGCCTTATTGGGCCTGCACGTGAAGAGAAATAAGGAAGCGTTTTGGGCTCGCCTTTGACGTGAAAATTAGGGTTTTTGTTGGTTTTTGAGGAGGTTAAGTCTCCTAGTTGGATAAGGAATCAAAAGGAAGTGGAAAAGTTGAATGAGATTAGGTTTCCTGGTTGGATAAGGATCATGAGGAGGTTACCAAAGCCTATATAAAGAAGAGCCTAGATACAATTTTAAGGACAACTTCTCACAGATAGAAATTATTATTTTCTTAATCAATTTTTGATGGCTTTCAAGAAAACTATGTCTAGCTAAACCCAACCACTGGGACAATGGAGGAAGCCATATTTCATGAATGAATGGTAACTATTTTTGATTCTTAATGACTTTTGCATTGATTTTAATTGATTTATGATTTTTCTTAATTAGTTGTGATTTTTGCTTGATGGTGTATGCTGGGACTTAAGAGCTTTTGATACGCCATGCTTGTGATTTACAGTTAATGTTTTAGAAATCTACTTTTGGCAAAGAAACAGAGTCAATAAAATAGCTATAATTGTTAAAGAATTATTGTAGAAATCATTCAGAAGTGATTTTGGTGGAATCCTGAGTTCCAGTTCTTCCCAATATTGTAAAAATCTTTTACTTATTTTCTAGTTTAAATCAAAATTAGGTCTAAAACGAATCTTCACAAGTCTCAGCGAACGAACTATTTTTACCACTTTTCTAAAACGATCAAGTTTTTGGCGCCACTGCCGGGGACTTGTTTTTATATTTGTTTTTAGTTTTTTGTAGGTTAGTTAGTTTAATTAGATTTTTATTTTTTATTTTTATTTGTTCTATTTTACGTTTTTGTGTATTCTTCTTTGTATTACAGGTTTTGGATCAAAAAGAAATTGGAGCCAAAGTTTATATTGATTGATTAAAGACTTGGAGTCAAAGATAAATCGAGAAGAACGGAAAAAGAAGACAAGAATTTTTTTTCTTTACTTAATTTTTTTTAGGGTTTTATTTATTTTTATTTTTATAAAATTGTATTAGGAAATCCTTTATTATTTTGGACTTTTTCTTTCGACTTTGGACTTTATTATTATTTTTAAAACCCTACGGAAGGGTAATTAAATATAAACTGCAACAAGGAAGGAAGAAAATTACTATATTGTCTCGTCCCCTCGAGTTCATACACTAACACAGGAGTCGGTGGCCCTAGTTGACTACAACCGGTTCATCGCCCGTCTGGAGTGGGAGGTAAGACTCTAACCACCCACGAATCCCCTGTAAGTGGGTTTACTGTATTCCTTCATGTGCATATATGTTGAGGACCTGAATACGGATTTATTTTTCTAGTAAAGGGAAAGAACTGACCATACAAGATAAGGAATCAGATTTCATCACCGTTTCCTTCTTGCCCGCTTTAGGAACACGTTACCAAACGCGAACCTAAGCCTTAAAATTTGACTAGAAAAAGACCGATAGGGTAACGAGCTTATAGGAAACTCGTTCATAAGGACTGTATTTGTTACTTTATTAGTCTAACTCAAAATTCAGGAAGATTATTTTAAGTTGATTAGAGCCGCCTTGTAACCCAAAGAAAAGTTGCCAAAGAGACAGGGTTATCAAAGCTCCTTAGAACTTATCATGTTTCTATTCAACTTAATCTAATTCGGATCGTTCTAAGAGATTTGTTAAAACTGTAACTAGGTACCTTTCGAAGGAATAAAAGCTGGTCTAGAAACAATCTAAGTGGAGCCATCATACTTTTTGTTTGCTAGATTCAATTGGTTTAATTTGGTTGAGTCAGCCTTGTTTGTGTATGTTTAGTACCCCCTTCCTATTAGGATTTATTTTTTTACATTTTTTGTAAATATATTAGGAAGTTTTTGTCAAAAAATGTCGAACTGGTATTATGAGGACCAATACAATGAATATCCGACTAAATTCAAAATAGGCATTATCCGTACTACCAACATGGTGTGGATAATAGTCGGGACCACCATCAACCTTTTGGAGGTTATTGCTCATACCAGGGTGATCTCAATTATTATTCATATACACACCCGTCATATGAACATGAAAATGAGCAAAATTCTAGTTATTTTTCTTGGAGGGATGCCCTAAACATATGGAACCTAGTACTTAACCTATTATGCCTCTAGAAGAATCACACGAGCAATTGCAATCTAGTACTCCTTATGATCCATTTGTTTCTCTAGAAGAATCCCTCAAGCAGTTAACTGAGGATACAAATAGATTCGTATTAAATTGGGGGGGGGGGGGGGGGAACAATTAGTAGCCCAACTCTTTCTCTAGACGATTCCCTCAAGCAGTTAACTAAGAATACAAATAGGTTCGCACATAGTGTGAATGAAAGTTCTGCAAAGAATAATATTGCTCAAAATGATCTTAATTGCCAAAAAAATGCTACCCTTGATAATTATTCACCTATTCAAGAGGACGAGGATAAAATTGGTAACACTACTTATTTAGACGAGGTTCAAACATCATCATATTATTACGATGGTGAAGATAGTATTGGTGAAGAACTTGAAATATACAGGCAGAGTGATCGGGAAATTGTCACTCCAATTATGCTTCATAATGATAGTGTTATTTCTGGTTCAGATCCAAATAATTTTAATGATTATTCACCTATTCAAAAGGAAGAGGATTTGACTAGAGATACCACTGTTTTAGAAAATGTAGAATTTTCTTGTTTTGAAGCCGATAATGGTTTAGAGGAACGGGTTTATTCTGAGAATACTGTTTTAGAGTCCAGCGATTTAGAAACAATAATCTTAGGTAACAAAGATAGACTCGTATAGATTTTAAATATGATTGAGGATGCACCACCTGATTATAACCTAGAAGAAGCAATTGACTATTTTCAGGAATCTGACGATCTAAAAATTAGGGAAATTGTGACTAGTCTATCTAAAGACACTGAAAACTCTAAGTTTGGGGGTGACTATCATCCTCCCTGTGCTTTAACTTTGACTCTTAGAAAGGTCCCTAACTTGGGACTTGACGTATGCACCTCTACCATTTTACAAGATCATCATCAAACTATATTTCCTGAGCCTGTTGATATCCAGAAAGAAGTTCAGTTGTTTGAAACCCATCCTATGGTCGATGTGGTTTACCTATGAAATAATACCAAGATTGACTTTGTTTTCCCACCAAAATATTTTCTTCCATATGTGGGAACGTATGAATTTCAAATGTGCCAGTTATTAAGTTTTTAGACTAAGCCTAATTACTTTAGGAAATTAGAATTGACACATTTGTTTAAGAATGACCACCTTCATTGTAGTCAACTATGTGGGTCAAATCTGATTTACTTTCAGGATCCACAATTATTCAGGTTATTATTATGTGCTTCTTAGTTCTTGGTTGAGTTTTTCCAGACTCTACAACCTGATCATGTTGGTCCAACCTATGAGGAAATCCATCCCATGAAAATATTTTATTTAGACCCTTTTATAGAGCCTGAACCTAAACCACAACTAGAAATAGTTGTATTAAACAAAAAACTAGATAAGGGTGTGCTCGGTTTGTTCATTTTCTTGGTATGTTGCAGTTTCCTTTTATTTGTGATAACACTATTTGATTCAGATGACCCACAGTTGTTCCGCCTATTGCTATATGATTTTATGAGGTGACTAATTCTTTCCAAAGTCTGGCTGAAAACTATAAACTTAGCACTTCTTGGGAGGTAACCCATGCTCATGCGACACGGTAATATCTTTCCTTAACTCCTTTCCTTCTATTGGTAACAATTTCTCCTTGTTCATGCTTTTAATCATTCATCTTTAGAACATTGAGGACAATGTTAGATTTAAGTTTGGGGGTAAGGGAGAAACTTTTTAGTGAAATATGAAACTCCAAAGTCTAGAAACGTGTGAACAATTCAGGATGACACTAACCATTCTAGGTAGATGGAAACTTAGCTCTTTTTCAATAGGAATTGGTGTCCCAGTTAAATGGTCTATTCATAAAAGGACAGAGTTCAGGTGTTAGAAATAACATGATAGTCGTCACCATATCTCGGAGTCTATCTCGACCATATCACCTTCTGTTTTTATTTTTGCAATTTTATGCCTCTCTAAGTGATTTGGTGGGGCACCAATATCGAATTGTTATCGCCGTCAGGATGGAGTAGAGTTGTTTGAGATTATTGACACTTTGATAGCAGTATGTGTGCATTCTCCCTGTCTTCGTCGCCTAAACAAGCGTGGAACGAAGGATCCATGAGAACTATCATGTAAGATACTGATAAGGAGCATGCGCTTGGATTCAATTTGATCCAATCATGTTGTTGGTATATTTAGTAATTGTTTTATTTTCAATAAAACGATCGCTGGGACCCTTGTATATACCAGTTGAGTCGATATTGATATCAGTGAGAGTATATCTCAATCCATTAGGATTCATCCTGGAAATGACCTTCAGAAAGATATGGGAAACACCGTTCACCTTAGTCAACATGCGCAAACTTCATCATTTCCACATCCATCTTCTAAATCTTTTCATGTGATTGAACTTTGATAGATTTTGAGTATCGTGGTCGAACGACTATCTAAGTAGAGCTTTGTTTTCTTATATATGAATTTTAGTATGCTGAGTGCAAACTCGTGTACATCAATTAGAATCATATAGGGTAATGATTCCTATAGACGAAGAATTTAGTATGCCAACTAAATAGCTTGTTTAGTGTTTACCCTCAATCGTTCACAGGTAGCTAAGGTTTGGAGTAAAGGTTTTGTGGGTATACCTCTTGTAAACCCTCACAAGACTATAACTCGTCTGATAGGGACACCTATGGGTTTAAAGGCTTGTTACACATGCTAAGTGTAATCGTGTCCTCAACGAAAGGGAGTTGTTGTACTTTAGGTTAGTTTAGATTTGTAGTTTGCTCGACGACTAGCAAAAGCTAAGTGTGGGGGAATTTGATAAATGCATAATTTACATATTCTAAGTATCATTTCCTTATACTTATCTGCTATATTTTATGTGAATTACTGTGTATTATTATTACTTTTGTAGTTTATATGTTTTATTAGGTTACATCTCTAAAAGAAGTAAAATTGAGCTCTACAAGGAAGAATTGCTAAAGACCCAGTTTATCTCATTCAAATCCAGGATTTCTACCATCCATCCTGTAGATAATTGAAAGGCAAAGCCAACGCAAAAAGAATGAGGTCATTCCGTGTTCGTATGAAGAAGTTATGAGCAAAACCGTGAAACCAACTTGGATTTGGTATCTATTGGGCCTTACTGGGCCTGCGCGGGAAAAGAAATAAGGAAGCGTTTTGGGCTCGCCTTTGACGTGAAAATTAGGGTTTTTGTTGGTTTTTGAGGAGGTTAAGTCTCCTAGTTGGATAAGGAATCAAAAGGAAGTGGAAAAGTTTAATGAGATTAGGTTTCCTGGTTGGATAAGGATCATGAGAAGGTTACCAAAGCCTATATAAAGAGGAGCCTAGATACAATTTTAAGGACAACTTCTCACATATAGAAATTATTATTTTCTTAATCAATTTTTAATGGCTTTTAAGAAAGCTACGTCTAGCTAAACCCAACCACTGGGACAATGGATGAAGCCATATTTCATGAATGAATGGTAACTATTTTTGATTCTTAATGACTATTGCGTTGATTTTAATTGATTTATGATTTTTCTTAATTAGTTGTGATTTTGCTTGACGGTGTATGCTGGGACTTAAGTGATTTTGATGCATCATGCTTGTGATTTACATTTAATGTTTTAGAAATCTACTTTTGACAAAGAAACAAAGTCAATAAAAGAGCTATAATTGTTAAAGAATTATTGTAGAAATCATTCAGAAGTGATTTTGGTGGAATCCTGAGTTCCAGTTCTTCCCAATATTGTTAAAATATTTTACTTATTTTCTTGTTTAAATCAAAATTAGGTCTAAAATGAATCTTCACAAGTCTCAGCGAACGAACCATTTTTACCACTTTTCTAAAAGATCAACTATAAAGGAGTGTTGAGGCAGTGGTGCCTCAGAACACTGAAAGGAGTGTTGACGCAGTGGTGCATCAGAAAACTGAGATGAGTAGAATCCGAACATTGATACATATACAAAACAAGTTCAAGGAATTCAGCTATGGAAGTTCTGCGACTTGAGACAAGTTCAGTATTGCATTATTGATAAACAAAGTTCAATTACCGAAGGTTTATATAGAGATTGTGAATACAAGGAATAAATTCGAGTTTCTTTATACTAGTGGACAATCCATATATGGGCTAGGTTTAAGATGTTCTATACTAGTAGACAATCTATCTAGGAGATTTGTTATTCAAGAACAAGGTCAAGGAAAAGAATGGCACAAGAGTATGTTCTGAATATTTTGTATAGTCCGAGAATATCCGAGAGGAGCCGTATCAAACACCCATGTAATTCTGAGGACAAAGTCGCTATATACTAGTGGGCAATCCATATAGGAGCCGGGGTATCCATTTAGGAAAAAAAATATGTTCTGGATGTATACTCTGTATAGTCAGAGAACCTCTAGTGAGGAATTATAATCAATACCAGTGGTATTCTGAGGACAATTACTAGTAGGCTATCCATCCAGGAGCTTTCAAATCAATGTAAATCCAATACAGATATTATATATATTGATATGTATAGGGAGAGAGTGACAAAATGATCACCTTCCTTAGAATTCTTTGCAGAATCATGAAGTTTGATATTGACGAAAATAAAATAACAAGGCTTAGTTGTTAGATATTACCAGAGATATTGCAGTAGGCCTGAACTCTGAATATTGTCACGTTGATGGATCTGCAAGTCAGGGATGATTGAAAGAGGTGTATAAAGGCGCAATATCATCATCTGGGATGCATCATTGATGGGTTATTTTAAATATATAACGCAAGAACACGGCTGTCTATGAGACAATATGCAAGCACGGTTCGTTCCACATGGATTTCAGAATTGCAATTGATAACTGTTAATTAATTAATGTGTTAATGACTAAATTGATTTTGATGATTTTAATCTAAATTAAAATGATAAAATACTAAAACTGATTTATTAATAAAAGAAAAGCCTAGGACTCAAGATTTCATCACAATTATGCTTACTAGATGTTTATAACCATTTTCTATAATTTTCTCAAAATAATACTCAAAACGATTTCGGACGAAACGTTTACGTTTTGGAAAATATGGAATTTTAATTCAATTATTTTTTTCCCAAAGGATTAATAATTTTCTCCACTATAAAATGTTAGTCTCTAACAAGAGTAAATGAATCAATTAGTTAAGCATTATCGGACACACGAAGAAATTGTTATCATATTTGATCAAGAAATAGGACCAAGAGAATAATTATAAAAATTAATTATAACATGCTAGCAAACACAATAGGACTTCCTCTCTGATCCTAGATGAGGGTTCTAGCTATTCATGGCAAAAAGAATGGAAGAAATTAAAGAAAAAACCATTTTATTCATGATTTTGTAAAGAATTCCAAAAAAAGAACAGACTAATTGTGTCGCTGAAATATTTAAAACTTATTTGAAATAATTAATGACTCAACGACTTACATAAGGTGCAGCTGATAAAGCACAGTTTCCCTGTGTATTAAAATTGTTAAACTGTTGCAGAGACTATAGAAGAAACTTCGCTAAATCCGTTGGATACAAATGATTTGGTAACAAATTTAAGTGACAGTTTCAAGTTGTCTTCTTTTTCTCGGCTAGAACCCTAATTGCAGAATTTTTTCTAGGATGATTTTTTTCTTACCTTCCTGGCTCTTCCAGCTTCCTCAAACCTCTTACAAGATGCCTATTTATAATACAACACGAAATCTCATCCAATAACTCCTCCAAATCTAAAATTCAATGAAGAAAATCACGAAATATAAATTATTTCTCTTTCTGTAATATTTTCTTCTTCACGATCTAATTTCCTTCTTTAAACGAATTTGGTGTTGCTCTATCTGTCCTAAACGATATCAAATATTTGTAGGAACAAAATCAATTGGAAACAGGAAAGAAATTCCATGTTTCACGTGATATTGATTTTCTTCCTGCAAATTACGGGAAATAGATATTTGGTCGAAATTCTGTTTGATTCTCCACTTAAGACTTGTATACCAATCCCTCTTAATTAGGCAAGAGAATTCGTGATTTTACTCCTTGAAAATCTCCAACAATCATAAGCCAAGTTACGATGTTTTAAAGAAAAGAAATTCCCGCCAAAACTGATTTGAAAAGGAGAAGAAGGTGGTGGTTGCCCCTATCCAAAGTCTGGGGTGCTTTTATCCAAATACTTGGGGTGCCTTTATCAATCTTTAGGGTGCTTTTATAACTTTTTAAGTTCATTCTTCCATAATTATTTATTCTTCAAAAATAACTAAAAATATAATAAAATAATAATATTAGTACATAAATTGAGAGATAACAATATATAAATTAGGAACAAGTCTATCAAAAAACCCCAAACTTATTATTTGCTAGTCCTCGAGCAAACCTAATCTAGAAAATAGAAAGAAAAAAAATCATAACTCACTTTCGCAGGCATCATGATTGCACTTAACGTGGGCAACAAGCCTTTAAACCCATAGGTGTCCCTATCAGAGGAGTTTTTTCTCGTGAGGGTTTACAAAAAATATACCCAAAAAACCTTTTACTCCAAACCCTTGTTACTTGTGAACGATTGAGGGTAGACACTAAACATGCTATTTAGTTGGCTACTAAATTCTTTGGCTATGAGAGGAATTACCTTGTTTTGAGTCCAATTGTTGTACACTAGTTTTCACTCAAGCGTACTAAAATTCATATAAGAAAACAAAACACTACTTAGAAAGTCGTACAATGGACCACGATACTCGGAGTCTATCAAAGTTCAATCACATAAATAGATTTAGAAGATGGATATGGAGATGATGAAGTTTGCATTTGTTGACTAAGGTGAACGGTGTTTCCCATATCTGTCTGAAGGTTGCCGCTAGGATGAATCCTGATGGATTGAGATACGCTCCTACTGGTTTTAATCCTAATACTAATATCGACTCAGCTGGTATATCCAAGGGCCCAGCGGTCGATTTATTGAAAATAATTATTTCATTTCATTTCATTTTTTTAATTTTTTTTATTTTTTTATTTTTTTTCATTTTTTTTTCAATTAAATACAATAATGGAGCTTGATATCAATCACTCTACTTCATCCCAACGACGATAACAATTCAATACTATTGCCCTACCAAATCACTTAGAGAAACACAAAATTGCAAAAATAAAACAAAAGGTGATATGGTTATGATGATTAAGAGATATGGTGACGACTATCATGTTATTTCTAACACCTGAGCTTTGTCCTTTAGACCATTTAGTTGGGTCCCTCAACTCCTACAACCAAAAGTTTTGTTTCCATCTACTTAAAATGGCTAGTGTCATCCTGAATTATTCACAAGCTTCTAGATTTTGGAGCTTTTGGTACAACTAAAAATTTAAATTTTTCTCCCTTACCCCCAAACTTAAATTGAACATAGTCCTCGATGTTCTAAAGATAAAGGAATAAAAGTATGAACAAAGAGAAAATAATGAACAAAGTAAACGATATAAGGAAAGATATTACCAACACTGTATAACAAAAGCATATGGGTTTCCTCCCATAGAGCGCTAAGTTTAAAGTCTTCAGCCAGACCAAGAAAGGATTAGTCACAATTTACGAATCATACAACAATAATCAGAATAATTGTGGATCCTTAAAGTCAATTGGATTTGACTCATACAGCTGACCACAAAGAAGTATACGAGAGTGGTGGTCATTTTTAAGAAAATGTGTCGATTTAATTTTTCTAAAATAATCAGATTTAGTTTCAAAAATTAAAAATTGACATATTTGAAGTTGAAAAATTCCCACATTTGATAAATAAAATATTGGTGGGATAATAAAATGTATCATGGTATCATGGACCGGGTAAACCACATCAACCAGAGGATGGGTTTCTAACAACTGAATTTCTTTTTGGACAAAATTAGGATCAGGAAACAGTCTTGAATATAATCTCTTAACATGTTAGAGGCACCAATGTCAAGTCCCAAGTGAGGGACCTTTATAAGAGTCAAAGTTAAACCACGGAGAGAATGGTATTCACCCCCAAACTTAGAATTTTCAGTGTTCTTGGATAGACTAACCACAATTTCCCTAATTTCTAGATCGTCAGATTCCTGAAAATGGTCAATTACTTTTTCTAGGTTATAATCTGGTGGTGCATCCTCACTCATATTTAAAATCTCTACAAGTCTATCATCTTCGTTAGGGACTATGGTCTTTGAATCGTTGGACTCTAAAACACTAGTCTCTGGATAAACTCGTTCCTCTAAACCATCATCGTCTTCATAATAACAAGGAAATATTTCACCGTATATAACAATGATATCTCTAGTTAAATCCTTTTCCACTTGAATAGGAAAATAATCATCAATATTATTGGGATTGAAACTAGATTCATCATTATTATCGTGAAGCTCAATTGTTGTAAAAATTTCCTTATCATAATGACTACGAATTTCAATTTCCTCATCATCATAATAATATGAAGACGATTGAACCTTATCTAAATGAGTATTTTCTTCAATTCTATCCTCGCCCTCTAAATTAGGTAAGTATTCAACATTATTATCAAGGGTAAACTTGGAAACACTATTTTGGCAATTAAGTTCATTTTGAGCAATATTAGTAGCTAACCGTTCTTCTTCTTCAATTTCATCTAAACGTGTATTAAGTTCAATGAGAGCGATACTTAAAGTTGCAAGTCTTTTATTCTGATCTAATTCACACCCTAAGTGACTCTTCGTAAAATTTCTCCATTAATATGTCACTCATACGTGAACTTTCAGTCAATTTTTTGAGTGAATCTTCTAAAGAAAGACTTTGATCATGAAAAACATTATGTTGCAACTGCTTTATTAAATCTTATAAAGATGGAGAACAAACAATTTGCTCATGATATTGCTCGTTTACCCGTTCGTACGACTGGTGAGCGTACGAATAGTAATTGGGATCACTATGGTATGAACCATAACCTCAAGAGGGTTGGTAGTGGTCAAGTACTATCCACACTATGGTCATAGTACGGGTAATGTCCATTTTGGAATGTAGGTCGATATTCATTGTATTGGTCCTCATAATACCAGTTTGACATTTTTTTTGGAACACGTGCAAATACAGGGTCAACTACAATTGGATAGGCTCAGGTTACCTTAGCAAAATATATATCTATAGTCAAAGACTGGTCAAAGGTACAAGGCTAAAGCTTGTGGAATTTCGACTGATAACGCCCAGAGGGTTCAATATACTATTCCACGTGTTTTCCTAATATCGGTAGTGGATGATGCAAATGATGAGTGTGCACGTGTTTTTTTATGTAATAAATAAAAAAAATCATAATTTACTTATTTACAAAATGAAAATCTAAAAAAAAAAATAACGAAATAAAAGTTGGGTTATATTACTTACCTTTTTTGGTAGGCAATTTCCACAATAAATGTAAAAATATACTTGCACAACAAAACTAAGAGAAATACCCAAGTAAAATCTAAAATAAAAATAAAAATAAATCCTAAACTAATTAACACAAAATTAAAGAAAAATTAAAGAAAAATTAAAATTCACAATTCTAAATCCCCGACAGCGACGCCAAGAACTTGATGGGTTATTTTAAATATATTACGCAAGAACACGGTTGTTGATGAGACAGTATGCAAGAACGGTTCATTCCACAGGGATTGCAGAATTGCAATTGATAACTTTTAATTAATTAATATGCTAATGACTAAATTGATTTTGATGATTTTCATCTAAATTAAAAATGATAAAAATACTAAAACTGATTTACTAATAAAAGAAAAACCTAGGACTCGAGATTTCATCATAATTATGCTTATTAGATGTTTATAACCATTTTCTATAGTTTTCTCAAAATAATACTCAAAATAATTTCGAACGAAATGTTTATGTTTTGGAAAATATGGAATTTTAATTCAATTGTTTTTTTCTCAAAGGATTAATAATTTTCTCCACTATAAAATGCTAGTCTGTAACAAGAGTAAATGAATCAATTAGTTAAGCATTATCGGACACACGAATAAGTTATCATCATATTTAATCAAGAAATAGGACCAAGAGAATAATTATAAAAATTAATTATAATATGCTAGCAAACACAATAGGACTTCCTCTCTGATCCTATGTGAAGGTTCTAGCTATTCATGGAAAAAAGAATGGAAGAAATTAAAGAAGAGACCATTTTATTCATGATTTTGTAAAGGATTCCAAAAAAAAAAAACAGACCAGTTGTGTCACTAAAATATTAAAAACTTATTTGATATAATTAATGATTCAACGACTTACATCAAGTGCAGCTGATAAAGCATAGTTTCCTTCTGTATTAAAATTGTTAAACTGTTGTAGGGACTATAGCATAAACTTTGCTAAATCCGTTGGATACAAATGATTTGGTAGCGGATTTCAGCGACACTTTCTAGTTGTCTTCTTCTTCTTCTTCTCGGCTAGAAACCCTAGTTGCAGAATTTTTCTAGGATGATTTTTTTCTTGGCTTCCTTGCTATGCCAGCTTCCTCAAACCTCTTACAAGATCCCTATTTATAATACAACACAAAATCTCGTCCAATAACTCCTCCAAATCTCTACTTCAATGAAGAAAATCACGAAATATAAATTATTTCTCTTTCCGTAATATTTTCTTCTTCACGATCTGATTTCCTTCTTTAAACAAATTTTGTGTTTCTCTATCTGTCCTAAACAATATCAAATATTTGTAGGAACAAAATCAATTGGAAACAGGAAAGAAATTCCATGTTTCACGTGATATTGATTTTCTTCCTGCAATTGACGGAAAAGAGATATTTGGTCGAGATTCTGTTTGATTCTCCACTGAAGACTTTGTATACCAATCCCTCTTAATTAGGCAAGAGAATATTTGTGCTTTTACTCCTTGAAAATGTCCAACAATCATAAGCCAAGTCACGCTGTTTTAAAGAAAAGAAATTCCCACCAAAACTGATTTGAAAATGAGAAGAAGGTGGTGGATGCTCCTATCCAAAGTTTGGGGTGCTTTTATCCAAATGCTTGGAGTGCTTTTATCAATCTTGAGGGTGATTTTATAACTTTTTAAGCCATTCTTCCATAATTATTTTTCTTCAAAAATAACTAAAAATATAATAAAATAATAATATTAGTACATAAATTGAGAGATAACAATATATAAAATGGGAACAAATCAGACACATAAATGTGACTATCAATCATCAGCAGTTCATGCTTTTAAGTACACCATGCTATCTCACATGGTTGGATAGGCAAATGAAGAGGCCGTGGCTGGACGGACAAAGAGAGGAGGCCATATGCCTGGACGGATATGTGAGAGGACCCTTGGGAGTATCCATGAACTGTTGATAGTAAGGGTTGAGAGCAGCGTCTTCACGTTTTTGATAGACACATTTTTGTGACTAATTCGCTCTCAACTTTTATAGTGTTGGAACTCATTTTATACTAATATTGTGTTTTTATGTATTTATAGGTATTTATGGAAAATAAACATTGTTGGAAAAATTATCTCGAAAAACTACTAAAGGCATCCAGAATTGATAAAGGCACCCACCCAGAATTTATAAATGCACCCATACCGTGGATTATGGGCACTCATTCATTTTCAAATTCAAAAAATTTTGGAGGGAGAATCATTTCACGTAACTGTGAAGATTTCAGAGTATTTTTTTCGGGTTGTTTTGAGGAGATAAAGCAAAATATTATCTTGCCATTACCATGGGGAGATATTATACGATTGGGAGATCACGAAATCAAGACAAAAGCTAAAATCAAATCACGCAACTTATGAGAAAATATTCTCGCGTATCATTCTCCGTGAATGAAGATTTTTTGAGATTTAATGAGTTGTAATGTATAAATAGAGGTGCTGGGAAGTCACACGGGGTTCAGAGAGGATTGGGAAGAGCTTAGAATACGTAGAGAAGCCATAGAAATCAAAACAGAGATATTCTGCTGCTGCTGCTGTGAGAGAGAAGAGGAAGAACATAAGGCTGGTGAGAAGCGTCGCTGATAGTGTTGCTGAAGCAGTCGTACTTCAACAGCACCAGAAGTCCGTACTTTTCTCCGTGTTCATTTCTTTCTTCTGTAACGCAGGGAACACTTCTCTGTAACGCTTATAAGCGTATCAAATACCCTGTGTTACTACTATTTCACCATTGTAAGCATCATTTGAGCTATGAAATACATTTTGAGGGTTTTTCCAATACAATAATGAGCTAATCATCATCACTGGGGCGACGAAGGAAGCTATGTCTCCAAGTGGTAACTTCTATTTTATCTATGTTTTACAATTCGTTTATAATTAGTTGCTTTGAATTAAATTGAAAAAATAGTTTTTCTTAAATAATTGTGTTTTCTTTTGATGAGTCATGCTGGGTTTACTGCTTTTGATGTTTCATGCTTTCGATTTACAATTATTCTTCTAAAAACCTAATTTTGGCAATACTTAGAATAACTTGAATACATGAATTGTAAGATTTTATCACTTGAAACATTGGTTAATGGTGGAATCTTAGCCCTAGTTCTTCCCATCAATTTTAAATCAACTTTGTTTTAATTTTCTTTATTTTTAGTCATTAAAAATTAGGTCTAGAAATCGAATCTTCACAATTCTGAGAATCAAACCCTTTTTACCACTACTCTAAAATCATACCAGTTTTCCTCATCGTTTGTCCCTGCTTCGTCTGTGAGGTGGCCCTCTCTTCAAATTTGCCAATGCTAGTAGCTTCAACACCAATTGGTGACCCGCTAGAGCATTCGTCCTTCCCCTTTGATGTTGCATCGAGGATGTCAAATCGGTCTCAGAAGAAGAAAAGAATAATGGCTCAGAACGTGATCTTGATGTTCCAAATAGCTCGGAACATGGACGGGTAAGTCTTCATCTTGTATTGACCTTATAATTGCTTATAAGTATTGCTTGAATGAAGTAATGAATGAAAACTTGTATGAAAACATGAGCAATTTCGTGAAACTTCGTTGCTAGAAAAATTCGGACATAATGTCTATACTAAAAACGCTGTGGAATTCTCATACGGAGTCCGTTTTCGATGATCTACCCCAAATTTTTCATGCCCAGGAGATGGGATATCTCCTAACTCGAAATATTTTGAGTTTTGAGGTCATTTAGACCGTCCAAAATCGTTGGACCAAATGACGGACCAAACCTATATTTGGTCTTTGGTCCGTCATTTCCCAAGCGCAGCGGAACGAGTATTAATAGTCTTTGGTCCGGTTTTCCTACTGTTTACGACCAAAAATGGTATGAGTTCTGGACCAAACGTAGTATAGTCGAGTGTGCGTATAGTGAACCGTCTGGTTCTAGGCGTGCATGTAGTTAACCGTATGGTGGCAGGCGTTCGTCTAGGATTACGTTTCAAAACACGGGCGTTAGCCATATTTACGCCTGATGAAGCGTTCACCCAAGATTACGCCTGATGAAGCGTGCGTCTAGGATCACGCCCACTAACATGCGTTATCCAAATCACCATGCCGTTCAAGCGTAATGATCTACCTCCGCCTAAGTTGTAACGTGCGTCTAGAGATTCGCCTTTTGTAAGCGTGCAGCTATGTGTACGCCCTGTTTTGGGGTGTTACTCTGGACGAGCGCCTATCCATATGTTACCGTTGAATTTTTACTGTCGTAACGGCTATATTTTGATTATATATGGATGGACTACTAATCCATTTTCATTTACTAAACCCATTGTTATCTAATTTGTATTCGAGAAAAACTTAGTTCTTTTTCATATACTTTTCTTCCAATTCGGTTAGAATTATGGAACCAAAACCACGAGGTCCAAATTTTACTACATTTGAAGATGTAACGATGTGTAAAATTTATTTGTCAATTTCTCAAGATTGTAGAATTGGTGCAGATCAATCAGAAGAAAGATTATGGTCTCGCATATTAAATGGGATGAAAGAAGTCATACCTACGATGCCACAATGCACTTGGACCTCCATTCAGAAACGATTTTAGGGAATAAGTAAAGATGTGGCACTTTTCTCTGCAAAAGAGGCGGAAGTGGAACGTGAACACCATACTAGATGGGGCTCCGAAACGAAGGTAAGTACCCATTTAATTTTGACGATTACATTATTGTTTTGAATTGTATATCCTCCACTAAACTTTATTTTAAAAAAACATACTGAAGAAGTAAGGAGGCTTTTCAAGGAAGCTAATGGTGGCAAAAGATTTAAGCAAAGCATGAAGAGTGCTACGCAATTATATTAGAAAATATAAAATATTCACGACGATCGACAGTTGTTTTCGATTCATCACAAGCTGAGGAAGATTCTGAAAGCGGTGAGGAAAACCGGGAAATACAGGAAACAAGCCAAGACAATTCTAGTGGCTATGAAGACATACGAGATATACCTAACACATATAACCGTCAAATGGGAAAAAAAGAGGTGAAACGACAGAAGAAAACAGGGAGAGCAAAATCGAGTGGCCAACAGGAAATGATGGAAACTATTATTAAAGAGCAACAAAACTTCACACCAAATATGCAGAACAAACAAAAATGAAGATGGCGCAGAGAGAATCCGAGTTTACAACAAAACTAGCTGAGTCTTCAACAAAGTTTAAAGCAAAACAAGTTAGGAAAGAAAAACTTGACGCAAAGAAAGAAGCATACGAAGAGTTTCGTATAATGATGATGGATGTCTCCGGGTTGGATCCGGTAACAAGAGATTATATCGAACTTAGGAAGGCAGACATTTTGCATAGAAGGAGAAGCCAAACTTAAAGGATTCTTGGAATACCTGAAACCTAAAAAGACAACATTCTTATTAACATTGTCATTTTCAGTTTCAACTTTTATGAACTAATTGTGTTATTTTCAGTTTATTTTTAACCGATATATTGTTATCTTAAATGTTAATGAACTTCTTTTTAAATTTCAAGTAACTAATTCAAGTAAAAAATATAAACAAACTAGAAGCAACTCATTCAAGCTAAATTAAGAGATTCATATTCGTAATAAAAGTACTAATAAGGTTCAACACCATAAACAACAACGCTTAAAAGATAAAAACATCTATGTAGATAATTCATTCAGGTGGGGCGATTTCCATTCTCTTCAGAAGAAAGATGTGCTATCTCCTTAATCACTTGTAGAACTCCCCGTTGTTTTGCAATACTCATAAACTCCCCAGCGTCAATCGAACGGGTCAATGTCCTGACCAACAAATTTGCTCGATCCCTTATAACAGACATTTGGTTATCAATCACTGGTGATTGAACTTCCTCATTCACCAAATCAAGAAAGATTGCTGGATCAACAATTACACCACCTTCAGATTCAGTTGATACTGGATTCAAGTTCCCAATTCGGCCCGATCTTGTAACTCTATTCCTATTTCTGTTCATCTTCAGAATCTGCGTAAAGTTTATGGCTAAATAAAAATCAACATAATTAAGTTCCCATATTTCATAAACAATAATATTATTCAATTAATCATATAATTATCCACAACCCAACTAAAATTAACTAAATACTTAATCAATTTTAACTTCAATTCAACAAATTCTCCTAAACCCTAGAATTATACCCAAATTCTCATAATCAATTTTAACTTCAATTCAATTAAAACACCATAATTTATTTATACCCAATTTTAAAACACAATAACTTCAATTCTCATAACTTCAATTCAATTAAAACACCATAACTTCAATTCTCATAATCAATTTTTTTCAATTCAATTAAAACACCATGAGTTGGTTCTGAAATTATAATTTCTAAAACCTAATTTATGTAGCTATGTTCATATGACTAATATATACAAAATTAGTAGTCAAAAAAATACAATGTTAATCTTAATTTGAAATCGTTAAAAAAAATTAGTAAACAAAACAATACAATGTTAAACAAAATCCATTAAAAATTAAAGTAAAGATTAAGGTTATTACCTTCCAAATTGATGAGGGGTTAAGCTTGATTTTGGTGATTTCTCACAAATTGGTGTTGCTGTGGTGGGCGGGCAGAGTTTCTCAAGATGAAAGAGTGTTCAGGAGAAGTTGCAGGAGAAAAATGGCTGAGAAGAGAACATATATATCCGCACATACAAGCGCTGATCTATACGTCTGCCTGGTGAGACGGGCGCTTATCTAGCCGTCCGCCTGATAAACCAGGCGTTATGTTAAGCGTCTTCCCGTCTCACCATTCCCACGTACCAGCTGCACATGTGAGACAAAATACGAGCGGTTGGCTATGATTCCGCCCCATCAGGCGTTCGTCCAAGACAACACCCGTCTCTGAGGCGTGCGCGTAGGTGTCCGTATATCATCAGGCGTTGTTTTGGGTTACGCCTGCCATCAACCGTTGCTCTACTGGTCCGCCCCACTCAAACATATTCCTAGACGTATGCCCGTGTGTTGAGACGGTTCATTAGACAACCGCCCAACTACAGGCGCTACCTTACCCGTACGCCCGATCATTTTTATTCGTTAACCCGTAGCATTTGGGCCGTACCAAAGAGTAAATTTTTTACTCTTTGATCTTTGGGTTTGGTCCTATGACTGTGGACGCTCTTAGGGCCTCAAAAAGACGAAACAATAAAAATTTAGGAAGAATTCAGGAATTTTTCAGCTGGGTGATCGTTGAATTTTGATCATATCTCTTAACTCGTTTGTCCAATTGATATGATTTTTTTATATATAGTAGAGGACATCCATATAAAGAGTTTGATATATAATTCACCAGTTAATTCATTACCAATTGCTCCCAGATTGCTACTTTGTAAAGCATAGTGTAAAATTACTTCTGATGAGCTTGATTTGAAAACATGTTTTTAGGACCCTAGGCTATTTGCTTGTGTTTTCAGTACTTGATGAAGTATACTCCCATAATTAGTTCACCTATACTCTGAAAATTCTAGTTGGGGCTTGAATCTCATGTTTGTCATCAACTGATAATGTTGTAGGGCAATAGTAGAGAGGAACATAGCAGTAGTGTAGAGGTAATGATTTAATTTTGTTTCCTTTAGTAAAAACACCTATAGATGGTTGAATGTTGTACTAGTTATTGGTAAGTCGTCTACTAACACAAGTCTCACATGCTTCTTCATTCCTAGTAGGTATGATTCCCTCCATCAAAACAGGTGTAGTTGTGGTCGATTGCGTGAGTGTGAGCAAGAGTCTCTTGTATCTGCATCACATCGGTTGTGGTAAGTAGATCCTGTGTTCCTCTTACTTCTTCAGTATGAACAGATGAAGGAGGGGTGGTAGGGACAGTGTTGATGACCAGAGGAGTATTACTAGGAGCACCAACGTTGGTACTAGCAGAATTAGTATTGAGAGTTAGTTATTGAACCTGACCTAAGATCAACCGCTTCTGAAACTGAGAAAATTCAAGATATTGAAAAATTGAAAACTTGCAACTGAGAGACCAATCTCTCGCTGTGGTCGCAAAAATATTTGTGGGAAAAACGAATTGAAGGGTAACTTAGGAAAAATTGGGGTGAGCAGGTGATAATTCGTCAATCCTTAAACATTTGTAATGTTGAAGTACTTTGTTAAGATTCGAGAGATCAATCTGTACAATCCTGACTTAAACCAAGCAACGGCCGTTCCAGTATTGCTTCAGTCACAAAATGAGAAGAAGAAGGGTTGGTCTTAGGAAGAGAAGCGAGAGAAGGTTGAGTTCAAAGTATCAGACTCTATTGGATGTAGTTGGTGTGAATAGCTATTAACAATTCTCCTATGTGAGAAGGTTGAATGATCAAGGTTAATCAACTTGAATTGTTCTATTTCAGACTTGTTCAATTATAAAAAAAAAAAACTTGTGTTAAAACTTGTATTCACTTGTTCAACAGATTGAGAATCTATTTATATTATAAGTATTGTAACCGCTTAACCTCTCCTATGGAAGAAACTGTTGATGGTTGATTAATGGTGAAGTGGAGAAGGTGTCGACAACTGCTCTCCATTTCAACTCGGTTGAATAGTTGGTTACTAAACTTGGCACTTCTCTTCTCAACTGCTATTGAGTTTTCCATAATTTCTCATTAATTGGTGCACTGCTGCACCACATGTCGTAGACCGTCAGATCAAAACCCTAATGGATATCCTTCTATTTGTGACATTTGATGCTTCATGTAATATTGTAGTATTAAGCACTACTAGTGTTTGATCAATGGGGACCTTCCCAATGGGTCTCTTGACTAAACACTACACCAAATTCAAGGATTAGTAACTAGATTTCGCAACAGCTTTTCCCCTGTTACGAATTTTCAGTCATGAATTTCAGTTGCAAAAAGTTGCAACAGTTTACCTTTATTACAAAAATCGCAACAGTTTCAAATAGTTGCGAGTCACAACAGATTAGAGTTGCACATGTGCCACCCGTGAGTGTGGCCAGGAACACTTTGTTTCGAACTTGTATGAATCCCATGTGTGATTCCATATACCTACATCATCCGCCCGATATCTTCGAGACAAGTAAGGAATCTGAAACCCAGTTTATACTCTGGATTTCTATTCCTTCTCATCTCATCTCTCAGACTTTGCAGCCGAAATCATGTCTATTTCATTTTCTTGCTCTCAATCCCACCCTCTTTCGAAAAATAAAGTCATTCGATCAATGTTTTCAAATCGTTGAAATGAAAACCTAGGTTCTTCATCAATGTCTGCTGCATCTTTGACTATCTATAAAATTGAAAACAAAAACCTAACCCCTAACCCTAGATTTACTTAAAACAGATCTGATGTTTCTGATGAACAGGTAGATCTGGCTTGGATAATAATATTTTCTATTGTTATTGTGTTTCTGATTTTGGGTTGTAGCTGTTGATATTATGAAAGGGGGTAATCTTGATGTATGGTAGCTCTAAAGCTTCAATCGATGTTCTGCAATCAATTGCGGTGGTTAGTATTCAGTGATTTTTTTGAGTATTAGGCTTTTTTAAGTGAGAAATTGTGATTTGTGAACATATTAAAATCAAGCTACCGAGCTTCTGTTTTTTGTTGTTGTGAGCAGCCGAATTCTGATGACGCTGTTGATTTCAAAACTAAGGTTGAGGAACGAAGAAAGACTTTCAAACAAGAGAATGTAAGGGGGGTTTTCTCAATTACTTAGCAATTATGTGAAATTTTCGATTGTCGGTGATTCTTGTGTTGATGTCTGCAAAAGCAAGATAAGTTGTTGTTGAGAGCTAGAGAAAAGGCATGAGGTATGTCTTTCTAATGAAAGGGAATTTGGGTTTTTCTTAAGAAAATGATTTGGTAATGCGAGAGTTGAATGGGTGTTTAGGTTCTCCGGAATCTCGTGGAAAGATACCTAAAACTATGAAATTTGGATATTATATTTTTGACTTTTGCAAGGAATATGGAAACACAGTTGATTCGAGTTGATTTGAAAGAAATCTACTAACAGATGTGTTTCCTCTTATAGGTGAAGTTTTATAAGGACGCTATTCCAGAAATGGCTACAAATGGTTTGCGTTGTGTTGCTTTGCCTACAGATCATATGAGATTGAGAAAGTTCCAAAAGGTGAAGATAGTTTCGCAACTGTTAAAAGCTGTTAACGGGGAAACTTGATTATGTTACAGGGGAACTGGTGGTTTTAACCAGTCAAAACCACTATTTTTTTATGTTGCAAAAAAATTCTCAACTAGATAAGCCTGTTGCGAAATTCCAATTTTGTAACAGTCGGAAACTGATGCGATCTATTGACGTTGCAACAGGTCAGAACTGTTGACTGAAAATTTGCAACGGTAATTAGCCGGTGTGAAAAA
>JAJJMC010025839.1:165719-187959 GCA_023531435.1 Papaver californicum
GAACTGTTGACTGAAAATTTGCAACGGTAATTAGCCGGTGTGAAAAATTGCAATATCGACTATTGTAACAGTTCAGAACCGTTGCGACCCCACTTTACAACTGCCACACACTGTTGCTAATCACCAAATTTGGTGTAGTGTAAAGACTCGTCTTGTGACTAGTTGATGAGTCTGTCTTGCTTGACTAGACTGATGAGCCTGTCTTACTTGGCTAGACTGATGAGCCTGTCTTGCTTGACTAGACTGATGAGTCCAGCAGACTGGAATAAAATAAATACGAGTGTCTTGCTTGACTAGCTAAGGAGTCTAGCAGATTAGAACATAAATAAATACGAGTGTATGCTGCTGAGCATGAAAAATTGTATGTGAGGCCTCATACGAAGATATATGTGAGAGAGGCCTAGCATATCTTAGGAAGCTTGTCAAAACCCTAATTTTCCAAACCAAATTATTCACGTGAAGAAGGAGGAGCGTCCACTTTTATCTTGAAGCAAGAGTTTCACGTTCTGCTCTTTGCACTCGGCCTCACACGTTAAGGGTAAAAGAGTAAACTTCCAATTTTTGGTAAGAAGCAAGACGTCAATTTTTTAACAAGAGGCAAGACGCTCATATTTTACTCTTTGTACCCAACCTCACATGTTGAGGGTAAAAGAGTAAAATTGTCAATTTTGACAAGAAGCAAGTCGTGTGGACTTGGCTTTGTTTTTGAAGGCATGCGAGTTTTGCCTTAAGAATAATCATGCAAGCTTAGTTGCTTGGATAAGGTGCACACGTTGGAAGGTAAGAGGTAGAGACGTCTCCCTCTTAAAAATTAGGGTTTGAATTTTTATGTTAAGAAACGAGTAGCTCATGTTTTACTTTTGATCAAAGCCTCACATGTTAAGGGAAAAATAGTAAAACATCATATTTTTCAAGACAAGCATGATGTTTCACTCTTGTCCTTTGACTGAGACGTGCAAGCTTTGCTTTTGAAGCAAAACACACGAGTTGGGAAGGTGTCCACGTTAAGAATATAAGGATAGCTTCCCTTTCCAAAATTAGGGTTTGAAAATTTTGACACGCTTTTAACATATTTATAAGTGTTGCGAATCTACTTTTCAAACCCTAATTAGGGTTTGAAAATGTTTTGACACGCTTTTGACACACTTATAAGTGTTACAACTCTTATATTTTAAGCGTTTCAGAAACCCTAAATTGAATTCTTTTTACTCGTTTCGCATTAGTTGTCTCTTTAAGCAAAGGATTAATGCGACTGAAGTGGGATTTTTAGCTAGTAGAAGCTATGAAATTGTGTCTGTCACAATTTTAACTTTTGAATTTAAGCACAACTGTAGTACTTTAATCAAATAGATCCATATAGGTATTTTAGTAGGTTGATATTGCCCAGTTGAGCATGAATATCAAAATAGGTTATTTTTGGGAATTCAGCTGTGGAATATAACACCACAAATAATACTCAAATTGCTCTATACTAGTGGGCAATCCATCTAGGAGTTTGAGATTTTATGTAAAATCATAAAATATCTGGGAATGTTGTGGTGAGCGCCAATGTTGTTCTGATGATTTTACAGTAATGAATGTTTGATACATTCAATAATTTTAGTCATAAAATATCTGGGAATGTTTGATATATATAGAAAGAAGACAGGGATAAACACCTAAGATATGACGGGGATAAGCGCCTGCTTAAGAATTCTTTTGTAAAATTTAGTATTTTTCAGATCACAATCTTAAGAGGTAATTTACTATTTTATCCTTGTCAAAAACCCACCATGTAAGTTAGTGTTTGAATTCTTGATCTCGTAAGAAGCGGAAGAGATTGAGAGATAATAAAGTGGAGAGCATGGTTGAGAACATACCCATTATTGCCAGTGTTGATATCTGAAAAATGACTAGTCATTGATAAAGGGAGTCATCTCAGTCAGATAGGCCTAAGACCACAACTACCTTATGCACTTGGGGACTAAGCCCAAGTCCCTAGAGGTATACCCATGAAATCACAAAGAAAATGAGGGAATAAAGGGGGAAGTTAAGGGTAGAACCGAGAAGTGGCGCTCCTGTAATATTGGGAGGTTTGGAGATACACATGTCAGAAGAGGGTAAAGGAGGAAAATCTATAAAAGGAAAATGAACAGTACTAAGAAAAGAATCTTTTCTCTCTTACACAAACTAGGAAAGTGTGGTCTTTGCTGTGACTTGGATAGGTCCCCCCTTTGCGATTTTACCCTTAAACAACTGGGAAATTCTTGAAACTGTAATTCCCATTATTGCTGGAAGAATTCTTGTAACTGTAATGCTCATTATTCTCTCCTCTATTAACGTTCTATTTAATTTCTTCTCATCGTGGGTGTTCAGTTACACCTCACAGGATGTAGACCACCAGACCAATACCCCGATGAGTATCCCCCTGCGTATATTTGATGGTTGGGTCATATGAATGACTCTTTTGAATAATCTAACTACTATTGTTAAGTGTAGCAGAGTTAGTAAGTCTAAGCTTGGAAGTGCACAAGCTTGAAAGCGGCAAGATTTGGAAATGACACAAACTTGGAAGCGGCAAACCTGGATGTGCATAGGCTTGGGAATGACACAAGCTTGGAAGGGTCCAAAGTCAAGATCATGCAAAAGTTCTCATGGACCGAGCATGGGATTAACGTCATGCTCTCAAGGAATAAACGCCATGTTTCCGAGGGCCAAACAAGGGTTGGCGTGTGCTCGAAGAGGCCAAGCAAATTTCGCATCATGCTCTCGAGGAACAAACAAGAGTTGGTGTCTGCTCGAGGAGAAAACATGGCATCGTGTCCCTGGGGACCGGATAAGAGAGGTGGGTCCTCGAGGACCAATCATGGCATCATGTCCCTGAGGACCGATCATGGCATCATGTCCCTGATGACCGAGCAATGGAAGTGGGTCCTCGATGACCAAGTATGGCCACATAAAAATTATGATAATGGAAAATGCCACAACGACAAATGTTGTGATAATGAGCATATCTTGAGTTGGTATGGAAATGGGATCCCCAATAGCTGGAGACAAGAGATTCATATGAGAAAACATAAGTAAGCGAGCCTCCGCTTGAGCCTCCAAAGATAAAGGTACATGAACAACCATTTGATCCCCATCAAAGTCTGCATTGAACCCCTTACGAACTAATGAATGTAAACAAATAGTACGTCCTTCCACTAAAATGGGTTGGAATGCCTGTATGCCTAATCTGTGCAGAGTGGGTGCTCTATTCAGCAATACAGGATTCCCTTGCATAACTTCTTGAAGTATTTCTCATACAATAGGTTCTTTTTCCCTTATTTTACTTTTAGCAACTCCTATGTTTGAAGCAACCTGCTGTCTGATTAGACCACGAATTACAAATGTCTGGAAAAGCTCTATTGCTATTTCACGAGGTAATCCACATCGATGTAATGAAAGCGAGGTGCCCACGACAATTACGGAACGCCCCGAATAATCGACACATTTACTAAGCAAAGTCTCACAAAATCTTCCTTCTTTGCCTTCAATTACATCTGAAAAAGACTTATAAACTTTATTATGACCATCCCTTATTGGTTGTCCGCGGATCCCATTATCAAGAAGTGTATCCACGGCCTCTTGCACTAATTTTTCTTGACACATTACTAACTCCCCTGGCGTAGATCTACTTGTTGTTAATAGGTCGGTAAGAGTATTGTTTCGATAAATAATTCTTCTATAGAGTTCATTAATATCCGAACTCATCAGTTTACCCCCATCTATTTGAATGATCGGTCTCAATTCGGGGGGAAAGACTGGTAGTAGGCACAAAACCATCCATTCTGCTTCCACATTTGTTCGAATAAAATGCTTAGCGAATTCCATGCGTCTAACCAAAAAATCCTTTCTTCTTCCAATTTTTCTATCTTCCCATTCATTACCCGTGGGCCCTTCTTCCCCTAATTCTTTCCATTCTACCAATGAACAATCTGTAATAAGTCGCAAATCCAGATCGACTAATTGTTCTCTGATAGCACTTGCTCCAGTAGAGATTTCTCGATTTCGAAATGTATCGAAGCCTTGAGTAGTAAAAAAAAGTGGGATGCTGTATTTCCAAGATTGGATTTCATATTCGAATGAACCTCGTAATCGTAAGAAAGTAGGTTTTTTAGCTACGGTCCTAGCAAAAGAAAAATTTGGATAGGTTCCTTATAGTATATGATTTCCCCCTTAAAAATCGGACGCGAGGGTTTCCTCTTATCCGGCTCAAGTAGTTACATCAAATAAGGGGTTCTCCTTTAAATTTTCTTTTTAGAAAACCCCCAACGATCTACTCCTTGCTCAAGTTCCCAATCAGGACCAACCAACATTTCAATGAAATGAAATGTGAAATTCTTGAGTAGTCTACCTCCCTTCGAATACCATATCCCTTTTAAAAGAATACCTTGGAACTCATAAGGGATTTACTTGTCTATGTATCATTCCATTCGATCTTTAGGCCCCTACTTAACCTCGACGGTTATGACATGATGCCCTTAAAGCCTATACGCGATGAATAGGCCCTTGTAACCATGTCATATTTGCTTACTAGAACATAATTTCTTTCTAAAACAAATGGAATGGCTAATTCCACGAAAGAAGTCTTTTTCACGAGGTACAACTAGCAATTCATATTTTTCTGTAACGGAATCGACCATAGATCAATTTCCTTTTTTGGAGTATTAAATACATCCATAATTTTGAGCTTCATGTTACTCCTACCACGAGACATGTCAGAGTCAGGGCATCCCAATCGGAGTGAATGGGATGACAGTTTCTTAGTCCCAATCTGTAAAATAAGAATTTTGATCAAATCACACATCTCAGTATACTAGGCCTTCTAATTCTTTAAGAAGTTTATCTAAAAGATTCGCGATATAACTAGGAAGACGTTTCAAGTACCACACATGAGTTACTGGGCATTCCAGTTTGATGTATCCCATTTGATATCTTCGTATCCGAGAATCAGCAAACTCGACTCCGTATTGTTCATAAAATTTCAGGTCTTCTTTTTCATCTCCGATTACTCGATAGTTTCCACAGGCACAAATTCAACTTTTTATAGGCCCAAAAATTCTTTCACAAAACAATCCATCTTTTTCCGGCTTATTGGTTTTGTAGTGAAAAGTATAAGGTTTTGTCACCTCTCCAACAACCTCTCCATTGGGTAGTGTTTTTTTGGCCCAAACGCTTATTTGTTCAGGAGGAAACTGATCCAATTTGAAGGTGTTGATGTTTATATCGGTCGATCATAGAAGAAAAATTCTGATTCATCCCAATCAAGCTTCCTTCCTTTGAATCTGGAAGTTCTTCTCAGATACAAGGAAATGATTCAATTCCAGAGCCAAAGATCGTAGTTCTCGAACGTGCAATCCAAAGGATTCTGGAGCATCCTCGGGTTTGGGTATTGTTCCTCCAATGATCGTAGTACCAAGTACTTCCTGACGGTCTCTAATATGATCAGATTTATAAGTAAGCATCTCTTGTAAAATATGAGCAACGCCAAACCCCTCTAGAGCCCAAAATTCCATTTCTCCTACCCGTTGTCCCCCTTTCTTAGCCCTTCCCCTAAGGGGTTGTTGTGTAACAAGCGCATAATGCCCGCTGGAATGCCCATGAATTTTATCATCAACTTGATGAATTAATTTTAGGATATATGAATTTCCTATTATAACAGGTTGTCAAAAGGATCTCCCGTTCTTCCATCAAATATTCCGCTTTTTCCCGGATACTCGATTTCAAATACCCACGGATTCGCTGTTTGCTTACTGGCTTCATATAATTCAGAAAACACGAGTTTTCTAGAAGCCTCTTGCTCATATCTCTCATCAAAGGCTGTTATTCGATAATGTCTGTCTAGCAGATCCCCCGCTAACCCGAGCGAGCATTCAAATATCTGTCCTACATTCCTTCGTGAAGGTACTCCTAATGGATTGCAGACCATATCAATAGGCGTTCCGTCTTGTAAATATGGCATATCTTGTCTAGGAATTTTTTTGGAAATGATACCTTTATTCCCATACCTTCCAGCAACTTTATCCCCTACTTTGATTTCACGTTTCTGTGAAATATATACACGAATCATTTCTGGATTATAACTGGAACCCCCCTTTTTATGGATCCATCTCACATCAATAACTCGACCTCTGCTACCTATAGGTAATTTTAGACAAGTTTCCTTTGCAGTGGATACTTGAATGCCAAGTATAGCCCGTAATAATCTATCTTCCGGGGCATATGATGATTCTTTCGTGATCTGAGGCGTTAATTTACCTACTAAAATATCACCTGTTTCTACCCAAGACCCCAACATCATAATTCTGTTTCTATCTAAATTCCTGAGTAAGTGGGCTTCTAAATGCGGTATTTCATTAGTTATCCTTTAAGGGCCTTGGCTTGTCACATGATTCTGAATTTCATATTTCCGTATATGAAAAGAAGTATAAACATCTCCATATACTAGACGTTCACTAATAAGTACGGCGTCTTCAAAATTGTAGCCTTCCCATGGCATATAAGCTACTAATACGTTTTTTCCCAAAGCGAGTTCGCCACCAACTGTAGCAACACCATCTGCTAAAATTTGTCCCTTTTTAATGCAGTTACCCCGTTGAACTTGGGATTTTTGATGCATACAAGTATTTTTGTTGGAACGTTGATACATAACCAATGGAATGCTTAGAGTGTCTCCATTACCTGAGAAAACGATCTTGTCAGTATCGGTAGAAACTAATTTTCCCTCGTATTCCGCTATAGCGAAAACTCCTAAATCTAGAGCTACTTGGCGTTCCAACCCAGTTCCAACAATGCACTTTTCGGACCGAGAAAACGGAACTGCTTGAAGTTGCATATTAGAACTCATTAAAGCCCGATTCGCGTCATTATGTTCGATAAAAGAAATAAGGGAAGCGCCAATAGAAAAATATTGGAAGGGAAAAATGCTTCGAAGATAAATCTGTTCCCATGCAATAGTCAGGTATTCTTGACGGTATCGAGCTGGAACAACCTGTTCTTCTTGAATGCCCTGATTCAACGCCAAAGAATTTCCTGCCGACACCATATAGTATTTATCTCTGCTTGGCGATAAATAAATTACCCGTACCCCTTTGAATCTCTCATCAATTTCAAAAAATGGACTTTCTAGCGACCCCCAATGACCAATCCTAGCATAAATAGCTAAGGATCCAATAAGTCCAACGTTGATTCTTTCAGATGTGTCAATTGGGAAAATACGTCCATAGTGACTAGGATGGATATCTCGGATCCGAAAACTAGCAGTTCGACCTGTCAATCCTCTAGGACCTAAATAACTCAATTTTCGCCCATGAACTATTTGTGTCAATGGATTAGTTCGATCCAAAACATGAGATAAGGGGTGTAGACCGAAAAATGATTCATAAGTGGTTGTTAATGGAGTGGATGTTACTAAATTATGGGGAGTAGGTATAAATTTATGCCTAATTGCTCCACATATAGTTCCTCGAACCACATTTTCTAAACGAACCAGAGCCAATCCGAATTGGTCTTGTAACAGATCCGCTACAGAGCGAATACGTTTATTTTTCAAGTGATTCATATCGTCAAGTGTACCCATTCCAAATTTCATTCCGATCAAATGATCCGCAGCTGCCAATACATCTCGTGGTAACAAAAATGTATTGTTCTGAGGTATATCAAGATTAAGTCTTCGGTTCATATTTCGTCGACCAATCCTTCCTAATTCACATCTTTGTTGATTTTTTTTTTTGTAATTCCTTACATAAGGACTCAGAAAATACCGGATCCCCGCCTACACAAGCAAACTGTTGATAAAATTCCAAAATGGCATTTTCTTTTGACCCAATCATTTTTTTCTCCTTATCGTTCGGGAAAGACAAGAAAATTTCAGGGTAGCAAACATTATCTAGAATTTCTCTTAGATTCGAACCCATAGCTGATGATAGAACTAGAATAGATATTTTTTGTTTCCGACTCACACGAGCCTATATCCTTGCTTTTCGATCAATCTCTAATTCTAATCTTCCTCCCCAATCTGATATTATGGTGGCGGTATAGACCGAAATTTCGTTATGGTCCAATTCTGAACGGTAATAAATACCGGGGCTTTGCAATATTTGATTGATTACAATTCTGTATATTCTATTTACTATAAAGGTTCCCAGGGAATTCATTAGAGGAATCTTTCCAATAAATATTGTTTGTTCTTGTATATCCCTACCGGTTTTCCAAATTAATCCGCAGGTACATAATTCAAAAGAATATGTCAATGATTCATACACATCATCTCTTTCTTTTATCAAGGGTTCTACCAATTGATAAGTTTCCACAAATAATTGAAATTCAATTTCTTGATCTATATCTTCAATTTTTGGAAATTTATAAAGTTCTTCCATCAAGCCCTGATCAATGAACCTACAAAACCCCTCAAATTGTATCTGACTAAACCCAGGTATTGTAGACATTCCCTCATTTCCATCCCGGAGCATCTTAAGCTTCCCATTTATAGCACATTATTGGCTCATTCTTCATCGAACCATATGGATCGATCTAGCAATGATGGAATGTGTATTCTTTTAACTGAATCATATGAAATTTTACCCAACTTCATACCATTGAGCGGAGCAATAAGGAGAATTTTCTACTCAAATTAGAATTTGCAACAGGATAAAACATTCATGGAATCATAATTATGCCGATTATACTTTTTTTAGAGTCTTGTATATAATATCAAAAGGAATCCAATTTCTACCTATTATTATGATATTACAATCCGGTTGGGTACCAGAAAAAGAAATGATTCAAGGTTTGATCTGTTCTCTATGAATGAGAGAAAAAAAGAAAAAAAGGAATAGTATAGAGTTCTTTTTTTTTTTTGAGAGACACTTTTACCTATAGATATAGCAACCTATCCATCTGTATATTTCCTATCCCAACTCCATTTGGGGCAACACCAAAAGTGCTATATCATAATTTCGATTTTCGATTCAAAAAATAAATAAATGGAAACACGATAATTCCTTATAGACATATATGGCTAAGATATCTGATTAGGATATCTTTGTAACAATCTCTATTCCGGGGTTTACATATATATATATATATATATACATAATTGTTGTTATAATGTAAATTTAATTGAAAAAGATTGATTATTGAAAAGAATTGATACTGATAAGTTGTGTATCAACTTCATTTTGATGTCGTTGTTAAGGAAACGAAATTTGAGTTCCAAGAACTCTTCATGAGTTCAAGTCAATAGTTAATGGTTCCTATTTGCCCTGCATTTTTCATTCAGTAACTGAAAATGCACCATTCGCTTTTGAAAGATAAAAAAAGGGGGAAGTTTTTAGGTGTTGTTTATTTTGAGATTTATACAATCAATTGAAGGGAATCAACTGGGTTCAAAAAAAAGGTTTTTTAGGTTTAGAAAAGGGATAAAAACAATGAGATTCAAGAAATAATAAAGAAGAGAGCGTTCCCTCTATTTTATATCCGCTTGGCGGCATGGCCGAGTGGTAAGGAGGGGGACTGCAAATCCTTTTACCCTAGTTCAAATCCGGATGCCGCCTCATCTACAAAAAACGAGCAATATTTTCTTTTTTTTGCTCAGCAGAAGCAATAGATTCTAGAGGAAACCAAAAGTAAAAAACCCTCTTTTGAAGAGATATGGGGTAGATAGTGATCTACCTTGATTGTATATTTTATGCTTTTTGCTTATGAAGGGAAACAAAAGAAACTAAACAACAGGCCTTACTATTTCTACATCTTCCATTAAAGAAGATTTCCTTGATAATACAAAGAAAGTCCCTGTGTATCTTGCTTGTGGTTAATCCTTCCCTTTTCTACCAGAAATCATATAGGAACTTGTTGTGGGTGGATTTTTTGGATTGTTTGATCAATAGCGTTTGGTCATAATCCCTTTTTGACTCTGCACCATAGATTCCACTATTATTAGTAATCAATAATTGACGAATTCCTTCATATTCATAGAGATAGGGGACATAATTCACATGGATATAGTAAGTCTTGCTTGGGACGCTTTAATGGTAGTATTTATATTTTCCCTTTCACTTGTAGTATGGGGAAGAAGTGGACTCTAAAAGCACTACTAATTGAGTTGAATAATCAAACTGTAGCCATTTTTTCATATATCGTAAAGGGATTTTAAATATTAAATATCCATTTGCAAATTATATTGGATTACAGTAATGGACTATATGAAAAAAAACCTTTCAATCAAACAAATAATATAGATGCAATGAAGAACTAGAATTGGGGTGTTATTTACATGATGTACATCACATATATGAAATTTATAGATATGTACATATATGAAAATACAAGATACATATTGCAGATTAATCTAGATGAAGCCTATACCTCTTTATACAGTACCAGTACAACTTGAGACAATACAATAGAAAGTATGGTAGAAAGAAATTGATATCTTTCTACCATACTACCGGATCTCATATACTGCTGATTCTAGTCCGCCCATTTCATTTAAGACGTGGAATGAAAATCCCTTTCATTTCTTCAATCATTGATAAGAATAAAAAAGTCAAGCTTCATTCGAATCAATTATTTTGACTGACTTTTTTTACGTAGATGATAAGTAAAAAAGCAGTAGGAACTAGAATGAACAGCGCAATAGCAATAAATGTGAGAATATTTACTTCCATAATCCCATCGTTTTTTACTTCACAATAACTCGGGATCTAATCCCATGGAGATGATAAATCTTCTCCTCTAAATTCAATGAAATGAATTGCATCCCAATGTTATTTGATATTGAATCGGATCAATATCATGAATAACAATATCTGAGCTTTCAGATCGATTCATTGTCGAGAATTGAATAGTATAACATAGGAGGATCTTTTATCCATAACGAATTAAAAAAGGAATTCTTGATACAACAAAAACTCCCTTTTCGTTTTTCATTCTTTTCTATAACCTACCGTCTTCCTTATACAACCATCTGATGAGGTATCATCTGACCCGTCTTCCATTTCAATGTGTCACAAACCCAAACAGTAGAAATGAAATGGAAAAAAGTGAAGTTCGAAACTCATTTAGTTTGTTATGATCTAAATTTCTTGGAAGACAAAAAGGTGTAATAAAGATGGATTCGGGTAAAAGATCTCGTTTTTTTAGAAATGTACTTTTTTGGAGTTTACTCTTGCTTCGATAGGACCCCTTCATCAAAGAAAAAACAGGAGAAGAAATACTATTCATTTCTTATTAAGCGGGGTAGGGCAGATCTTTCTTTGATCTCTTTTTTTTTAATAAAAGTTTCTTTCGTTGGATTGAAACCGGAACATATATCATATCCGAAATTCGGTATGGAAATGAGATAGATAGATTGTTTCCAATTAGGAATTACGGTTCCCAAAAATAGGAGCTAGAAAATAAGGAGGTGGTTTTAATAGAATCTGAAAAGGGTTCTGGCCCGCCAACTATGTTAAGGTCAAGTTAACTTTGTATCACACAATGAAGGAATTCAATTTGTATGTATGCTCTCGTGAAGCGGGTGGGTATTATATTGAATTCCATGGATCAGAACCAATAGAAAAAGTAAAACCTGTGCGGTATCTCTTGAAATCCCGAATAGGACCCTACCACCAATTGTACCAATCTAGCTCTCCCCACGAATCAGTACTAGTCGAGAATTAATGAAAATTCTTGGATTTCTTCGATGATAAAAAAGACCTCCGGCGGGAATTAGATCTTGTTTTCAGTCCTCCCTCTTCACCGAAAATAGAGAAATGAGTTGATGGATTCATCGGATCCTAGGTCGGGACTGACGGGGCTCGAACCCGCAGCTTTCGCCTTGACAGGGCGGTGCTCTGACCAATTGAACTACAATCCCAGGGAATAAGATGTAAAGGATACATATTCTTATTATTAAATTCATAGCATATTTCTATTTGGAATCGCTGTATTGTAACAGAGATAGAAGCGACATGTTGATATTCACATGGGTATGGGCTTTAGTGAGAACGACACATATTACTAGTAGTCAAATCATTTCATAATAAATCAAAAAGAAAAAGGATTTTTTTCTTTACCCATCCCTTATAAATTAAGGGTACAGCCCAGATCATTAGAAAGTATAATTTATGGGAACAAAAAAATTAAGGATATAGCATAAAAATGTCTTCGTTTCTTTGTCTGGTTTCTGGAGGCAATTTTTTTTCTATTATCTCATGATGGATCAGTAGATTTTTGGGCCGAGCTGGATTTGAACCAGCGTAGACATATAGCCAACGAATTTACAGTCCGTCCCCATTAACCACTCGGGCATCGACCCAGGAAGAATCCATTTTAGACTTATGGATAAATCCATGATCAACCTCCTTTCGTCGTACCCTACCCCCAGGGGAAGTCGAATTCCCGCTGCCTCCTTGAAAGAGAGATGTCCTGAACCGCTAGACGATGGGGGCATACCCGCCGGATCGCCTACTATACTCATAGTATGAACAATTTTTTGTAATTGTCAATATAATGTAATGCTATGGTTAAATAAGAAGAATATTTTCTGCTTTCATGATTCCATCTAATTTCTTTTTTCTATAAAAATTGCAGGGTACATGTCGAATCTGTTCATCAATGATTCGATGAAATATCTTGGATCTACGTCGAATTGTGTCTCAATCAAATGAATCTCATTCTGATGAGGGTAAAAAAAAACAAATCTATTAGGGGCGGTCTTGAAAAAATGTAGTGCATTAATATTGATAAAATCAAATAAAATAAAGCATTTTTCATAGACTTCTCAAAAAAAAAGCTGAAGTCAAATTTTTTTTGATTGGTCCTGAACGAGCCGAGATCCATATATATGATGTATATTATATATATAGGTACATACAGTAGACTCATAGTGACTGTTGGTTCATTCAACAATTGAATCAAATGATCCCTTTTAACTCAGCGGTAGAGTAACGTCATGGTAAGGCGTAAGTCATCGGTTCAAATCCGATAAGGGGCTTTTTTCACAAAACTGTAATCTAAGTCTTCAGTTTGGGGCAAAAAATAGAGATATTGTTACTTTTTGTAAACTCAATGGCAAAAAAAGGAAACATCCACATAACTATACTACTAAAAAAAAACTTATTATTATAGTAGTATAGTTATAAAGTGGAACATTTATCTTGATTATCATGATCAGTCATTCCGCTGAGTAGAAGAACTACTATGTCACTTTAGAAATCAACAAAAGAAAAAGTAAGTGGATCTGACCCATTAAATCATGACTATATGAGCTATTCTGATATTAAAATTCAATAGTAGAGAGAAAATTGTAGTAGCGTACCCCCTCCCCTTTATTTATTGTTTATTTCCTTGGGATACGGAAGAACTTGTCGATATTTCTTATTTAATGTTCTTGTTCCTGGATACTTCATAGGAAGAAATGGCTATTCTGTTGCTATACAAACAAAAATTTCTTCCGAGTCACAAAAACCGTCTATTTTGGAACATCTTTCTTTGATTCCAATATTTCTATTATAAATCTACAATCTACATCAGATCGTGGTTTCATGTACCAAATATTTCCATATCAAGGCATTAGGTCTTTTTGGTTCGACAATGTGATAGAGAACGGATGTGAGAAAGAAAGAGACTTTCAGTTCCAGTTTACTATTGTATTTCATTCATTTAGGGACAGGGACAAAAAAGGGGATTTTCCCTTTTTTTCTGACAGATAAAGGGAAAATAGGCAATGTCTTTTTCTTTTTTGGTTCGACCTGTACTGTAAAAAGATATACTCTGGAGCTTTAGATTCCGTTGAAGTACAGATAAATCTAACTAACTAAGAAAAAAACAAGAGTCATATATAAAATTATATAGTAGTACTGTAATAGTTTAATATAGGAGAATTCATAGATACATTTATGGGTCTTTTCGCAATATCACGAACCAGATCCAAGAAAAGAATAAGATTCATTGCTGGAGTGAAGGTAGGTCTGTGGAGAAACTGGTGAGAGAGAGGAGATAACTTGTTCCTTGAACATCCCAAAAACACATCTGATTCCTAAGTAATAAGAAAATTAAGGGTATATGCAGGAATAGTTGAATCGAGCTCATGGATTTATCGAGGCCATTTATGGTCCAATCTAAGGAAAGGTTTTTTCTCTTCGAAACCCATTGCAAAGGGCGATGGATGAGGAATCATACGTAAATGATCGAACCCTCGTATATCCTAAGAATGCTATGAGGTGCTCGGAAATGGTTGAAGTAGTTGAATAGGAGGATCATTATGACTATAGCCCTTGGTAGATTTACCAAAGATGAAAAAGATTTATTTGATACTATGGATGACTGGTTACAGAGGGACCGTTTTATTTTTGTAGGTTGGTCCGGTCTATTACTCATTCCTTGTGCTTATTTCGCTGTAGGAGGTTGGTTCACAGGTACAACCTTTGTTACTTCATGGTATACCCATGGATTGGCCAGTTCCTATTTGGAAGGCTGCAATTTCTTAACCGCCGCAGTTTCTACTCCTGATAATAGTTTAGCACATTCTTTGTTGCTACTATGGGGTCCTGAAGCACAAGGGGATTTTACTCCTTGGTGTCAATTAGGTGGTCTATGGGCTTTTTTGCTCTCCATGGCGCTTTCATACTAATAGGTTTCATGTTACGTCAATTCGAACTTGTTCGATCTGTTCAATTGCGACCGTATAATGCAATTGCTTTTTCTGGTCCAATTGCTGTTTTTGTTTTTGTATTTATTATTTATCCACTAGGACAATCTGGTTGGTTCTTTGCACCTAGTTTTTGGGTAGCAGCTATCTTTCGATTCATCCTGTTCTTCCAAGGATTTCATAATTGGACGTTGAACCCATTTCATATGATCGGAGTTGCCGGCGTATTGGGTGATGCTCTCTTATGTGCTATTCATGGTTCTACCGTGGAAAATACTTTATTTGAAGATGGTGACGGTGGAAATACATTCCGTGCTTTTAACCCAACTCAAGCCGAAAAGACTTATTCAATGGTCACCACTAACCGCTTTTGGTCCAAAATCTTTGGGGTTTCTTTTTCCAATAAACATTGGTTACATTTATTTATGTTATTTGTACCAGTAACCAGTTTATGGATGAGTGCTCTTGGAGTAGTCGGCCTGGCTATGCACCTGCGTGCCTATGACTTCGTTTCCCAAGAAATACGCGCAGCGGAAGATCCTGAATTAAGACTTTCTACACGAAAAATATTCTTTTAAACAAGGGTATTCGTGCTTGGATGGCGGCTCAGGATCAGCCTCATGAAAACCTTATATTCCCTGAGGAGGTTCCACCCCGTGGAAACGCTCTTTAATGGAACTTTAGATTTAGCTGGTCGTGACCAAGAAACCACCGGTTTCGCTTGGTGGGCCGGGAATGCCCGACTTATCTATTTGTCTGGTAAACTACTTAGGGCTCACGTAGCTCACGCCGGATTAATTTTATTCTGGGTTGGAGGAATGAACTTATTTGAAGTGGCCCATTTCGTACCAGAAAAACCCATGTATGAACAAGGATTGATTTTACTTCCCCATCTCGCTACTCTAGGTTGGGGGGTAGGTCCTGATGGGGAAGTTATATACATCTTTCCATACTTTGTATCTGGAGTACTTCACTTAATTTCCTCTGCAGTATTGGCCTTTGGCGTTATTTATCATTCACTTCTCGGGCCCGAGACTCTTGAAGAATCCTTTCCATTCTTTGGGTATTCACTTAATCTTATTAGGTATAGGTGCTTTTCTTCTAGTACTCAAGGATCTTTATTTTGGGGGCGTATATGATACTTGGGCTCCTGGGGGGGGGGGGGGATGTAAGAAAAATTACTAACCTGACCCTTAGCCCAAGTGTTATATTTGGTTATTTACTAAAATCTCCTTTTGGAGGAGAATGATGGATTGTTAGTGTAGATGACTTAGAAGATATAATTGGAGGGCATGTATGGTTAGGTTCCATTTGTATATTGGGTGGAATCTGGCATATCTTAACCAAACCCTTTGCATGTCCCATCGCGCCCTTGTATGGTCTGGGGAGGCTTACTTGTCTTATAGTTTAGCTGCTTTATCCGTCTTTGGTTTTATCGCTTGTTGTTTTGTCTGGTTCAATAATACTGCTTATCCTAGTGAATTTTACGGGCCCACTTGGCCAGAAGCTTCTCAAGCGCAAGCATTCACTTTTCTAGTTAGAGACCAACGTCTTGGAGCTAACGTGGGATCCGCTCAAGGACCTACCGGTTTAGGTAAATATATAATGCGTTCCCCAACAGGGGAGGTCATTTTTGGAGGAGAAACTAACAATCCATCCTTCTCCTCGATGACCAAGTACCGAACAAAGCTTTCTTTCCAAAGCCAAGGGACAATTCTTTTAGAGTAAAAAATAACAGTAACCCATATTAATGTTCATTCATCGAGAAGAATTAATTCTTCCAAAATAAATAAGCTTTATCTTTACTAAAACTCATATTTTTCAGAAGTAATGTGTATCAACTAATTTTTTTAGCATTGCTAACTAGCAATGAGTAGCAACGCCTCAAGTCCGCCTCGACTTGCAAAGAAATGATGCAACAACTCATTAATTCTTTGTTACACATTAATGCAACGTCTCATTCTTTTTCGTTTGTTTCAAGAAATGAAATAAACATCTATAACCTCCCTCATGGATACTGGACCCGTGGTGTTTACATATCTTGATCATTTGATGGTAATGCTTTTCTGAGTTTCATAATAAAATTTGTATCAATTAATTCTTAAACTCAAAAATATAAGGTTTTTTATGAGTTATGACAGATAACATGAATTCATATTGTTAGGAAATAAAAGTCAAGATAGCACGTGTCAAACGATTAAGAAAAGAAGCAGAGATTTATAAAAGAGCGAGAAACACACAATCAAAACCTTATAGAAGTTCGAGTGGATGACAGATGTAAAAGACTGAAAACATCACTGCATGATCGACACGTACGATCGGGAAAGTGTTAGTACTCTGATCGAAACAGAGAGCATTAAATGCAAATGGATCCGGAAAGTGTTAGTACTCTGATCAAAACAGAAAGCATTAAATGCAAATGGAACGGGAAAAACAGGAGCAATAAATGCGCATAGAGCGGAAAAGTGAAAGCATTAATTGCTTAAATTACTTTAACTGCATAACTGACACTGAGGATCGGGAAGAAGATGACTCATAAAGTACGAAGAACACGTTTCAATAGTACAAGGTAACGTGCCAAAAAGGCGAAAGCATGACGATGCATAAGAAAGAAGTTGCCTGTCAACCGCACGATCATCCTGATCCAAAGATAATCATAAAATATAGAGAACGCAAGGAAGTAACGGGACAAGAGGTATCGGACCAAAAGAATACAATGGAACGATAATCAATAAATTGACAGACAAGATCGGGAAAACATGACTCATCAAACATAAAAGATAGATAGAAAGGAAAAAGAGAGGGACCCATTGAACAAACTATAAATAGAGAAGTTCATTCAACAGAGAGGGCGTCGGAAAATTTGGAAGAGAAAAAGACGAAGGAAAAATATTGGGATTAGAGAAAAGTTATTAGGTATGTATTTACAAAGTGATGTAGTATGAAATTATTAATGTATGAATTACTTTTTTTTTCCATACTTGTAAAGATCATGAATTTGATAGTGATACTTCTAATAGAATGTCCAATTTGGTGGATTATGATTCTTTCAGCTTCTTCATGATTGATGTGCTTGTATGTCTTGATTTGAATATTAAGGTGATATAGTGTAAAAAAATGTATGGTAAGGATTTTAATCTATATCTTTTGACAAATCTTTGGTTTTTTTTGCTGATGAGAATTTTGGCATAAACACATATAACGTGTATTAGTTCATAATAATTCAAGGTTATTGTGATCCTATTCCCTTCGACTCCATTATTATAGTATGTTCCTTCAGTGCTGCAGATCAATGTTTTATACTCCAGTAGATTTTTAGGGATATTAGATAACTCAAAACACATTGTTTCTTTTAGTTTCCTAATTAGCTAAATTAGATTAGGAAACCTAATTATATTAGGAAACCTAATTATATTAGGAAACGTAGTCACCATAAACCTAAGGTTAGCCGTATTTAGATTTAGCGTCTAGGTTATGGATAACTTTGGTTGGGGCCTCTACATAATCAATGCCGTCCAAGTCTCGGCCGTATACACAACGGACGAACGAATATATATCTCAAGCAATAATCGGTCTGTGCCGTAGGATGACAATTTCAAACTTCGGATTCTTAGTATTAGAATTAGGAAACCCACATATTAAGAGAAGCATAGTCATATCAGGAAACCTAGGGATCAGACACTCAAAAATATCTCTTGCGTATCGGTCGATCTGTGCCGTGGGATGATAAAATCAAGGGTCGGATTTATCAGGCTACACAAACACCCTTTTTCCTTTATATAATATATATTCTAGTTAGATATATTCCAGAGAATAAGATAATATCGTAATAATTCTTGCATTCACCCTATAAATAAAGAATCTCAATTTAATTGTAAATCATATCAAAGAGTTATGAAGATCAATAACATAATTCACCTTACAGGATTTCGTCAATGAATGTAGACCATTAGTGCTGAACCACGTTATATCGTTTGTCTCTTTTTTTATGGCAAACTCACGAGGAGAATTTATTAATAAAAAAAGAAACAAAAACAAAAGTTTGTCTTTTATTTGATATTTGTTTTCATTTAATTGTAATATGTAGAATTATTTACCTCAATCGTTATTTACTGGTAATTGTTTAGATGCAAGTGTTTATCAAATTAAGTTCTTCAGAATTTTTCTTCTTTGTTTTGAATTAATCACTAGTTTAAGAATTAATTTTTCCAAGAGTCATATATATGAAATAGGGTATGATGGTGATATGAATGAGTTTACTTCTCTTTTGAGCTTTTACAACTCGTTTCTTCCTACAACTTATTTGGGACTTCCTTTGGGGGACAAGTAAAAAGGTATTCATAAAAAGGATAAAATTATAGACAGATTCAAAGCTAAATTGGCGGGCTGGAAAAAAACCTTTGTTAAATAGAGTAGGAAAAATAGTCTTAATCAACAATGTTCTCTCTAGCTTACCCATTTATTTCATGTCTTTGTTTGTTTTCCTAAGTCAGTGGAGCTCAAGTTAGAGAGATTAATAAGGAATTTTTTTATAGAACGATAACAAAGGAAACAGAAAACTACATTTAGTTAAGTGGAGTTTTTTTTGTTGAAGGAAAATAAATGAAGCTTGGGTATAAAAAATCTTAAAGCTATGAACAATGCTTTGCTAGCCAAGTGGTTACGGAGGTTTGCAAATGTGTCGGAAGCACTACAGAGACGCATAATTAAAGAAAAGTATGGTGTTTATGAAGTTGATTGGTTATCTAAACAACCAAATGGGGCTTATGGGGTTTCAGTTTGGAAAGGTGTTATGCATAGAAAAGATTTTTTTTCTTCAAAATTTTCAATTTAAGGTTAATAATGGTGAAAAAACAAGATTTTGGGAAGATAAATGGATTTTAGGAGATGCTCTATGTAATATTTTCCCACGTCTTTATGCAGTTTCAAGGTTTTGATTGTGTGTTTCTCGCTCTACTATAAATCTATGCTTCTTTGCCTAATCGTTTGACACGTGTTATCTTGACTTTTATTTCCTAACAACTTGCCCCCTTCTTCTTCTTTTTTCAAAATTTTTAACGGTTATTCCAAAGTTTTGAAAAAAATAGAAAAACAATAATTACTCTCCATCTTTTCTATATCTGTCATAACTTATTTTCGCACGTTATCCCGGATTTTCTGCTAGCAGTAACTTCTATTATCACGTTTGTGTCAGTTAACATTTTTTGAGAAAATCAAATCTTTGCCTCAATTAACACCTTTTCAATTTTTGACGGTTCGTTTATCCCTCCCTCTTAAATAGGATTCAGTCTTTTCTACTTTATTTTTTCCTCTTAAAGTTGCAGCTCTTTCTCTTCCTTAAACTTTTCAAATATTCTCATTATTTCTTTGTCATTCTCTTATTCTCCAACGATTCAGAAACTTTTTGCATCAATCATTTTTGCTCTACTTTCGATCAAGAAATTGTTTCTCCTCTTTCTACATGTAAGTGACTTTCTGATCCTTATGTATCTATTTTGTTCTGGTGTTTAACCATGATGAATATTGACTCTATGAAAACAGAGATGATTGAAATGGTGATTGTTTATGATTTTTCTTTCCTAATTGCTTCTTTTTATGAAATTGAATTTTTTGATTCCTTCATGCATTGATTCTTCCCGTCTTTTTCACAGATAAAAAAATACTTTTTCACTATGTCTTCAAGAACTCAAAATATTGCTCCTGAGATTGATTCTCAACACGATGATCATCCAGAAGTAAGGAGATCCTCTCGGAGTAATGCAACTAGATATGCCGCAACTCGGCATACTCGTGATAATGCATCTGACTCTTCTGCGGCCGCTAATGTTGCCCCCAGGAGTAAGCGTGAGCATGCTAGTTGTAGCTATAAATCAATGAATATTAAAGAGTTCAAAGAAAAACATCATCTCGAGGGATTCCGAGTTTCTCTTTATGGTGGAGATAAAGATGTAATGACTCTGGGAGCATCCGAAAGCTTTAAGTATTCAACCAGTAGATTACTGATTTCTGCCGGTGCATTGGAGACTGGGCTTCGTCTTCCCCTATATCAGCGGGATCATCCCTATCAATTCGAAGTTCTTGCATCCCGCTGCAATGCTCCTCATGGTTTAGCCCGTTCCGTTATCCAGTATAACGGAAATTGGTGGCGGATACTTGATGAATGCAGCCTCCGGAGTGAAGGACAAACTAACCTTACCTGTTATACTCCAGACATCACAGAGAAACAATATTATACAGTTGAGAATTTTCACACTACCTATGCGGATAGTGTTTCCATAAGGAATTTTGTGAAGTGGAGTGTTAGTCCTCTTCGCAAGTGCAGTTCGGGATTCCCCTTGTTGCGCGAAATTGACGATCCGAAGCTCAAGTATGTTCTGGGAAGTGGAGAAAGAGTCCGAATGGAACAAGAAGAAAGAATCCAATTGGATCATGACTACAAGTGGTACCGGACTCCACTAGTGATCTAAGGTCCTTGGGTATTCGGTCATATTTCCAAGGATGAAGTTCAAGATGTTTGTGGGCGTTTCCCCAATTACTGTCCCTGGAAATTAAATTTCAGTGATTATAAATTCGATTATGAGGTTCGCACTGCTCTCCCCCCCCCTTTTTATTTTTATTTTATTTTTTAGTACTTGGATGTTTCCCTCACTGAGTTTAAACTTTGTGCTACAGGTTGATCCGTCTACTGATCCTCAGATTGAATCGCCACCAGCACGCCCAATGTCCGACGTGCAGATTAATGAGGGCAGGCAAAGAACTGATAAAGTGGAAATAGTTGAAGGTAAAGGGAAGCGTAAGATGGTAGCTTCCCCAGAGAAGAAGAAAAAATCGAAAAGGTCAAGAAATGCTTCTCTCACTCCCTCTGATAGAGAAGAAGGGGAGATTAGAGATTCTCTCATCTGACGCAGCAACATTGGGGGTGAGGGAAATTCAGTTTCAAGATCTTATGTTGAGGGTGCGAACCAGTCTATATCGGGACAGCCCGATGCTGTTACAGAACGGTCCGTTGAAGCTTCTGATTCAGTTGCATCAGGAACGGACCAGGCTATATCGGGACAACCCGATGTTGTTGCGGAACGGTCCGTTGAAGCTTCTGATCCAGTTGCATCGGGAGCGGACCAGGCTATATCGGGATAACCCAATGTTATTGCGGGACGGTCCGCTGAAGCTTCTGGTCAAGTTGCATCGGGAGTGTTCGATACTATTACGGGCCATCCCGCAACTACTTCAAGTCAGATCATATTGGCAGAACCCGTTGCTGGCTCCGAAGTTGCTCCAATTAAGGCTACACCGATAAATTTTTATCTGTCCTTGTCTCCACTTCCCTTCAACTTTGAGGTTGAAATGGTCTCTCCCGAAGAGGGTATCATCACAACTGATAATCAACCAACTGTGTAAGGATATGTTGAAGGAGGAGATGTTAATGATGAAAATATTGATAATGTCGCTCCTAGCACTTCATCCACAGAAATCCCATCCTCTCGTCCCGAAGAGGATATTCCCGCAGCCATCTGCGAAGCAAGTGCACCTTCCGGGATATTATCAACGGTTCTTCCTCGCCCCGATGCTGATGTGCCCAATGCAGAG
>JAJJMC010025839.1:187969-229890 GCA_023531435.1 Papaver californicum
TATCAACGGTTCTTCCTCGCCCCGATGCTGATGTGCCCAATGCAGAGCCTTCATACTTGCAAGGAGTCATCTCAAAGATTGATAAATGCAGGAGGGTGATAGAAGGATTAAATCTCTTAGGCGATGAAAATGAAGCCTACAAGTGGTTCTTAGCAAATGGGCTACTGACTACTGCAGTTTGTCCAGAGACATGGAAATCCGATAGTAGTTCCATGTCTACGCTGCGGAGTTCACTGGGAACTATCCCTCTGGAGGATACAAGGAAAGCTTGGTATGATAGTGAGTTCGCTGAACAGACATTCCCGCTGAACCCTCCTCCTTCTTTGGATCAAGCTCTAGCTTTTGCAGAGGGTCCGCTGTATTCATATCCACAGCAAGCTCTAGCTCAGGTATTGCTGTTCATTAAAACTTTTGATTCGTTTCATCTTTTCTTCCCATACTCATGACTTTAATTTCACAACTTAAGCATAGTTCTGATTGCTTGTTTGTTGCATTCAAGTTTTAGAAAACTCGGGCTATTATGATGGAGTCCGTATATAAGAATGAAGCTGACAAAGTGCAGCGGGAAAATGCCAATCTGCAACAACAAAATGAAAAGCTCCAACAACGAAATGATGATCTCCAACAACAACTAAAGAATCAAAATCTTCTGAATCAAGGTATATTTTCTCACTTTTTTTTAATATATGTTTTTTTTTTTTTTTTACACACATGCTTTGGGACCATCAGGGGATTGCGAACTTGTATTTAGGATGGAGTGTATGATGACTCAGTTGAATGATCATGCGAGAGAGATTAATAAGGAAATGGGGGTTTTAGATCAGAGTTAAAAAGATTGTCCGATAGTCTTGACCTGGCCACCTGGAGACGCACTAGAGCTGAATCAAAATATCAGCAAGCTCTGGAAACTTTGGTTCTTAAGGAGGTAGAGTTTAAATCCCTCGCTGGAGGTATATTCTTGGGTTATATGTTTTTGTATATAAAATTTCTTATAGTATTTAACACTGGCTTTGTTCGTTAGGCCTTGAAAAGAAAATTAATGAAGCAACTGCTCGGGCTGTGAAAGCGGAAAAAGATCTTGCTATTACAAATGGGAGAATTGAAAATCTCAATAAGCAAACAGAAGAACATTCTTCTAAAGTGCAAGCATTACAAGGTGAAATAACTCTTTACGCAACCAGAGCTAGAGATGCTTAATCCCGAATTAGTGTATTGGCCAGCAAAGTTACAACATGCGAAAACATGCTTGTGGATGAAAAATAAAAAAAATGACAATCTATCAATAGAATTGAGTGCTGAAAAAGATCAGAGATCCCGCTTGGATGAGCAAGTAAAGATTGTCATCGAAAAATTCGAGAACTTCAATTAGATATTGAATATGGATGTGCTTATACAACGTGGGTGAGACAAGATGCAAAAGCAAAAATTGCAATATCATTCAACACTTCCTTGGATCGTGCACAAGCTAACATCACTATACTCAATAGTTGGGCTCATGTTCTGAAGGTTCCTCCGCATCCATCCAGAGGCAACATTCCCGATGCTTGATGATATCTGATTTTCTTTTTCTGTGTAACTTGTATTCCGCTAGATTGATTCGTATCTTGTAACTTGTAATTTGGTACTTTAACTGGTAACTTTGAGTTGGAATCTACCTTTGATATCCTTTTGAACAATGCTATACTGCATAAAAAATAACATATTTGTATGAAATCATTCGGTTAATCAAATTGTTTCATGAGTACATTGCATCGAAGTATTTATACCTCAAAACATGTAATTCGGGAACCCAACACATACGAGTCATACCCAGGCCAGGAGTAAGCTACAAGGTTAGTCCCAAACGTACCCTGAAAACGATAACCATTGATTATATCATTAGGTATCCCTTCTTTATAAGAATCTCGCACTTATGGAACTTCTTTAAGGGCTTATACGTACCTAAATTTTTATCTGCTTGAGTTACAATTGTTTCGCTAATCGCAAGCGTTCTCCAGAATAAGATGTTCCTGGAGTAATTAATATTTTCATGTCAGGCATCTCTTTATTAGGAAATCCCATTGTTAAATGTATTGTTAATCAAGGATTTTCAAGATAAGGTGCACTATTTATGCTTTACATAACATGAATGCAATGTACTTTCGTAATTGCATTATTGATCAAGGATAATATAGCTTTAAATATTGTGCGTTCCATGGGTGTTACAAAACTTCACCATGCATGTTTCGCAGATAATAAGATCCTTGTCATGTCGGTGCTTGTATTGTGTATGGACCATCCCAAGTTGGTGCGAACTTGCCTGCATTTTCATCCCGATGGTACTCCGAAATTTGACGTAAGACATATTGTCCTTGGACAAAGTTTCGTAACTTGACTTTCTTATGGTAGTCCCGTGCCAACTTTCTTTGGTAATTTTCCATCTTCTGGAGTGCCACCTCTCTTTTTTCTTCCAAGTCATCTAATTTTTGTAACATTAAATCTGAATTTAGATTTTTCTCCCATGCTTCTATTCTAGTTGTACGCAAAATGACTTCTGTTGGTATAACTGCTTCTGTTCCATAAGTGAGTAGGAACGGTGATTCTCCGGTGGATTCTTTTCTTGTGGTGCGGTATGCCCATAATGTGTTATGAAGTTGTTCACAACATTGTTTGTAGTGCCCATCTAACGTTTTCTTTAAATTTGTTGCAATTGTTTTATTTGTGGCTTCGGCCTGTCCGTTACTCTGGGGATAAAACAATGTAGATTTATGTTTCTGAATGTTGAAAGCTTCAAACAGCATATCAATATTTTTTCCTTAAAATTGTTTTTCTTTATCAGAAACTATGGTTGCCGGAATCCCAAATCTACAGATGATATTTTCAAATAAAAATGTGAACACATCCGAATCCCTGATTCGAGCTAATGATTTGGCTTCTATCCACTTAATAAAATAATCAGTGGCCACAATTAAGTATTTCCTCTTCTTGGTTCCCTCAACTAATGGACCTACAATATCCACCCCCCATTTCGCAAACGGCCATGGACTGAGTACATGATTAAGTTCTATAGCAGGTGTTTTGATTCTTTTTGTAAAACGTTGGCAGTTTTCGCACCTTCGTACCATGTTTTCCAAATCCTTGAGCATGGATATCCAATAATAACCTTGCATTTTGTCTTTCAATGCGAGTGAGCGTCTTCCACTGTGATTTTCTGCATCTCCATAATGTATTTCTTTGAGTATGCGTAATCCCTCCTTATGTGACAGGCATCGAAATAATGGTCCTAAAAAGGACTTGCGGTATAGGATTCCATCCCGCAACTGGTAGTTGTCAGATTTCAGTTGAATTTTCCTTGCTTCTTTAGAGTTGGTAGGTAATATTCTATCTTGTAAATATTGATGAATTGGGATCCTCCAATATTTTTCATTTAACTCATCATCTGCTTGTTGAGGCATAGGTGCGGTGTTTTGTATTGCTGGATCATCAATGTCTTCGGTTACACCTTTTTCTATGTTATCAGCTGTCTTTAACTTTATGGATGGTTCATATATTCGTCCGACTTTTATGGCTGTAACATTGGGATCTCTTATCATTGATGAAATGAATGCTAGTGCGTCAGCATGTCGATTCTTGTCTCGGGACAGATGCCGAAAAACTATACTTGGAATATGATTTGCTAGAGTTTGCACAAGATTTTTGTACTCTGTTAAATCTTCGTCGAGTGTTTGGTATCTTAATTTGACCTGCCGAATTATCAACTGTGAATCGCTTGTTAGCCGGACATTGCTGATTCCTAACTCAATGATGAGCTTGAGAGCATGAACTACAACTTCATATTCTACTATATTATCTGTATGCTCATCAAACTCAAGTCGGAATGAATGTATCATCCGTTCACTCATGGGTGCATTAATTACAATGCCAATTCCCCCACCTTCCTTATTTCGGGACCCATCAACAAAGACTTCCCACCTTTGTGAATTTGCACAGCTCAAAATATCCTGTGGATCCTCTTCCTCACATCCTGGCAATCCTTTAATACAAATGTACGATAAAAAGTGAATAATTAAAGTGATGAAAATTTTAATGATAAAAACTGTGATTGAATTAATTATTTTTTTTCATCTATCGGACCTTGGATTTCATAGTCTTCCTCAATCGGGAAGTCCGCAAGGAAATCAACTAAAACTTGGGATTTTTATGCAGTTTGCAACTTAAAAATGATGTTGAATTGCTCTATCTGTGCATTCCATTTTGGGATCCTTCCAACTTTCCAGGTGTTCTTCAATACTGATTCTAATGGTGCTTTGCTCGGGACACACACGTAATGTGTGAGAAAGTAGGTACGTAACTTTTGGGTAGCAAAAACTAATGAAAAAATGAGTTTCTCAATTTTGGTGTAATTTCTTTCTGCTGAATTCATGGTCTTGCTAATGTAATATACATGTTTCTCCATTTTTTCATTCGTACGCACCAACACTGCACTTATTGCATCCTCCGTTGCCGCAATGTACAAAGTCAATATTTCTTCAGGTTCTGGCTTCTGCAACGCTGGCAATGTGGCAAGATGCATCTTTATGTTTTGGAAAGCTTGATCACATTTTTTCATTCCAGTCAAATTTATTTTTCTTTTTGAGTATATCAAAAAATGGTTTGCATTATTCTGAAGATCTGGCAAATGAACCTACTGAGAGCATCCAAACATCCATTCAATTTATGTACAGTTTTAATGCTCTTTGGGGATGGCATGTTCGTTATTGCTTGAATTTTTGCGGGATCAACTTCAATTCCATTATTTGTAACCAAATATCCCAAGATACGTCCCGATGTCACACCGAAAATACATTTTTCTGGACTGAATTTCATTTTAAATTTCCGCAATGCACCAAATATTTCAATGAGATCTTGTAGATGATCCGCAGATAATTTACTTTTTACCAGCATGTCGTCAACATAGACTTCTAAAAATTCGCCCAATCCAAGGTCTAAATATAGCTTTAACCAAGCGTTGATATGTTGCTCCTGCATTTCGTAATCCAAATGGCATCCTGGTATAACAATACAACCCCCGTGGGTTGAAGAATGCAGTATATTCTTGATCCTTCTCCGCAAATGCAATCTGGTTGTATCCCGATTGACCGTCCATAAAGTGGATAACTATCCTTTGGGCATGCCTTGTTTAAATTGGTAAAGTCTATACAAATTCTTACTCCACCGTTCTTCTTTGGAACGATCACCATGTTGGAAATCCATGTTGGGTATCGTACCTCACGAATGAATCCTGCATTTAATAGCTTTGTTAATTTTTTTTCACGGGATCGTGATATTCTGGAGCGACCTTGCGTATCCGCTGCCGAAATGGTGTTGCATCGGGTCGTATTCGTAATTCATGTTGTACAACACTTGGGTCTATCCCCGGCATGTCCTCCAATTTCCATGCGAATACGTCCACAAAATCATGAAGAAACTTGATCAAATTTTGCTCCGTATCGGCCTTCATCAGCGTTCCAATTCGCACCTGCTTGGGAAATTCTGTAGTGCCAATATTTACAATTTTGGTTTCTTCTATAGAAGTGAAAACAGGTTTGGGAACTCCGATAGATGTTGGAGTTCCTTTTAATTGCTATGATGGTAGTCCTTCAGATTGTTGGTTTGATGAATTTCCTTGTTTTTTGCTGCTCTCCCCTATTTCATTTGTAATTTTTGGTCCGATACTCTGTTTTAAGTATCAGTCTATTTCCTCTTCTTTTGCTTTTGCCTTGCGGTCTTTTTTCTTATCCCGTTGTTGTTGTTCCTGCTCCTCATTCATTCGTACTTCTGCCAAAATATACAATTTAGCATCGTCCTGATCTCCTCTTATCTCCATTTCCCCTTGTGGTGTTGGGAATCACAAGTACTGGTGATAGGTTGAGATGACACCTTTCAACTGGTGTACCACCGCCTTCCGATAATTGCATTGTATGGGGATGGAGCATCCACAACACTGAACCTTGTCAAAATGTTTATCGGTCCAGCAGAGACTTCCAAATCAATTTCTCCCTTTGGTCTTGAAGCTATTCCGTTGAATCCATAGATTACATAATGAGATGGAATTAATTGATCTTCACTGAGTCCCATGTTGCGAAATGTATCATAAAACATGACATTCAAAGAACTGCCCCCATCCAGAAGAATTTTTTTGACATTCCATCCAGACATTGGCAAAGTAAGGACCAGAGGGTCATTATGCATTTTGATTTCTTGATCCACCTCTCCCGCTGATAAATTCAAGGGGGATGCCATCTAGTCCTCCCAAGATTCTGTTATCCTTCATGATACTTTAAAATTTTCATGGTCTCGGACCCTCTTGCATAATTTTTTGTCGATCGCAGCATTCACATTTGTATTTCTTTTTTCAGAAAAAGAAATCATATTGATAGTTTGTTTGTTGTATGGGATATGAACTGCCTTCCCTTTATTAGATCTTGTTGTTGGTTCGGGTGTTTGAATAAATTCTTTCAACTCTCCAGCATCAATCATCCTTTGTACCAGAATAATAAAGTTTCTACATCGATCTGTTGTATGCCCTTTATAGCAATGATACTCACAGTAGTCCTTTGATTTCTGCGTAAACTCCGGTTGTCGCCCTTTTGAAAGCGGCCACGGAAAGTCTGGTTTATTTTTTATGATTTTGAAAAGTTCAGAATATGAAATGTTAATTTTTGTAAACACTCTTTCTTGAAATTGCTGAATGAGCTTTTTGTTATCCCCTATTCGTGGGCGTTTTGATTCGCTAGCTTCAGCTTTATTAGAATTTTTTTTCTTTGGCTCTGGTGATGTTTCAATTGAATTTGTTCTTTTTGTACTACCTTGATGTCGTGAGGTTATCCTTGGACATTGTTCTTGAACGTCTTGCACATGTTTCTATTATTTCTTTGAGTTGCCCCTCAGTTTTCGGGTTATTGCGATGAATGTCAACAAAAAGCTGGCATCTTCGGTCTGCTATTCCCCACTTGTAATAGTTAACCGCAGCATTTGACTCAACATTTCCGATCGCTTGGCAAATTGCATGCCATCTGGCTGTGTAATCTTGAATTGATTCTTCTGGCCATGAAGCAAGTGAGTATAACCTATCTATCCCCGAATCGACGGGTTTGTTATACATGTACGCCTCGAGGAATTTCCGAACTAATTGCGCATAAGATTGAATGAAATTTTCTTACAATTTGTCATACCATGCTAATGCCGAATCTTTCAAACTTGAGGGGAAACACCGGCACATTATAACATCATTTCGGTCCCAACGTGACATCACCCGATTGTAATACTTCAAATGCGAAGTCGGGTCCATTCAACACTTCTTCTATTCTCCCTCCTTCTTTATTCTTCAAATTTTTTATTTCATCCTTCATTTGTTCCATTGCTTCAAAACACCTTTGCCATTGTGTACGTTGTATCTCCTGGCCTTCCCGTTGCATCCCTGCTCGAGATGATGATCCCGCTAATACCATTCTTTGATCACGATTGTCCCTTACACTTTTGGGTATTTGTCTACCAGAAGTTACTTCTTGGTCTCGTGGTCTTGTTGCAGCTGGTATCACCCCATGTTTAATTGTATCATTTAATGCTTAATTTTCCCTGGTCAGAGATGCAATTCGATCAGTACAGGCTCTTTGTTCGCTTCGCATCCCATTCATTTCCTCCATCAAATTTTGTAAGTAATTTATATTATTTTGAGCATCCTCCTGAGGTGGAGAATGATTTTGGGTTATAGTATTTGGTGTATATTCTTGCAAAGGTGTATGGTTTCCTGAATCACTCTGTTGAACCTCTGTCTCATTCTCTTCTTCCCTTTGGTGATAATTTCCACTTGTGTTACTTTCTTGATCTCCAGAATTTGCTTCTTGTGACATATATTCTTCTGGCTTGTTTTCCCTTGGTTGTTTCTTTTCTTTCTTAGATGCTTTCTGAAAAATTTCCTTGTGCTAATAGCTTTAAGAAGTTAGTCATATAATTTCAACAAGCTAATTGATCAAAGAAACAAATAAAAACAGATTTATGGATCTTCTAATTCTTTTGAAATCTAACTATATTTTTGGTGGAGAGAAAAACAACGTCTATCATAACACTTCTCCAATCTTAAAATTTACACGCAAAATAAAAGAAATCAGTTATTAGGACAAATTCATTTAGACTAAAGATTCTCAAATTTCATCGAAATTCAACTTTAATTTTAAAAATCATACAAGGAATTTCTTGCAATAAAACTCTTCTATTAGTAAAAATTCATTCAAGCCAAAAATTTCGACATTTCACTTTAATGAAAATCTTTCATATGATTACTAAACTCCTGGTACTAAATTTCTCTACTTTTAAATACAAAAATAAAAGAAAAAACCATTTTTCTACAACAGGTAGGATAAATCCTTTGACACAGTCCCTGTTTCTAGCGCCAAATTGTTTATGCCAAAATTCTCATCAGCATGAACAACCAATGATTTGTCAAAAGATCTATATTGAAATCCTTATCTTACATTTTGTTACACTATATCACCTTAATATTCAAATCAAGATATATAAGTACATCAATCATGAAGAAGATTAAAGAACAACAATTCACCATATTGGACATTCTTTTAGAATTATATCTATCAAGTTCAAGATCTTTATAAATATGGAAAAAAGTGTATTCATACATCAATAATTTCATACTACATCACTCTGTAAATACATACCTAATAGCTTTACTCTAATTCCAGTATCTTTCCTTCGCCTTTTTTTCTTCCAATTTTTCTGACCCCTTCTCTGTTGAATGAACTTCTCTATTTATAGGTTGTTCGATGGGTCCCTCTCTTTTTTCTTTCTGTCTATCCTTTATGTTTGATGAGTCATGTTTTCCCGATCTTGTCTGTCGATTTATTGATTATCGTTCCACTGTATTCTTTTGGTCCGTACCTCTTGTCCCGTTACTTCCTTGCGTTCTCTTTATTTTAAGATTATCTTCGGATCAGGATCATCGTACGGTTGACAGGAAGCTTCTTGCTTTTACATTGTCATGCTTTCATCTTTTTGGCCCTTAACCTTATACTATTGACAAGTGCTCCTCGTTCTTTATGAGTCATCTTCTTCCTGATCCTCAGTGTCAGTCGTGCAATTAAAGTAACTTAGGCAATTATGCACATTTATAGCTCCTGTTTTTCCCGTTCCATTTGCAATTAATGCTTTCTGTTTCGATCAGAGTACTAACACTTTCCCGATCTTACGTGTTGATCATGCAATGATATTTTCAGTCTTTTACATCTGTCATCCACCCAAACTTTTATAAGGTTTTGATTGTGTGTTTCTCGCTCTACTATAAATCTCTGCTTCTTTGCCTAATCGTTTGACACGTGTTATCTTGACTTTTATTTCCTAACATGTCCCAGCTGCTCTTTTAGCCTGGCAAATGAACTTTGAGACTGTTCAGAAGAGGGACATTTGGAATTTATTAGATGCTGTAATTCTCTGGTGTACCTGGAAGGAGAGAAATGCTCGAGTCTTTTCAAATAAAGATAAAACTGCTGAACACAATATATATATATGGTGAAGTATTTTTTATTTGAATGCTATTAAGGATTTTAAAGACGTATCCTATGAGACAATAATGTAACATTAGGAAAATGTTTATTTTGATCCACCTTAATTAGTTATAAGTTTTTTTTTGTTGTTGTTGGTCTTGTTTGTTGCTCTTCAAGACCTTTTCTTTCTTTTTTTCTTTCTTTTTCCCTCTTGGGTGGTTTAAACCTTTTGTACATTTTTTTTTCTTCTAATTAATGAACTCTTTTTTTATCTTTCAAAAAATAAAAAATAATATCCATCCTAATTTTAATTTACATATTAAAATTTAAGAGAGTGCAACAACTAGAATATAATTTAAACTCATCTTGCATTTCAACGTTTCAAAATTAGATTTTTTTGTTTTAATTTGCATTAGTAGCAAAATCGTAATTAGAAAAATGCATTTCAACGGTTCAAAATTAGATTTTTGGTTTTAATTTGCATTAGTACCAAAATCGTAATTAAAAATGTAGAAAGGCGGAATGGTAATTGGCTAAACCGTTGAATATCCATCCTTTAACCAGAAAAACTAAAACACCCTATAGCCAAATTTTCCACAAAGGTGTGAAGGAAAAGATCAAAGCAGCAACACCATCAAGTGCACGTACCCAAGTATTTTAAAACGGAAACTAATGAAATTAGTCAAAAGCACTAAGAATATTCTTTCCGGATAACTTTTGAATTGCTAAAAAAAGAAAGAACAGATCATTCAAGTTGAAGATATTCTGAGATAATGTGAGCACAGGCAATCAGAATATTCAGTCACTATTCCCTGCAATTCAAATGTACTCTATTCACTACCAGGTAGATTATTTGTATCATGAATGCACATCAAGTAATAATATCATTCTTTATTGTTTATTTGTTTTGAGAATTTTATGAACTAAACGACGTCCTATTGGTTGCATTTCATTTAAATCTTCTTAATCAAGAATTCTAGCTAGATGAATACATTAGGGAAAACTTTTTGAATGATCTAAAAACTTACAACCCACCGTCTTAATTATGAATAAGTAGGCAATGTACACCATTAGATTTTGATGTACGTTTGAGTTGGAAACACATACAGCAAGAATTATGATATCCATACATGGACACTGAACAACAAACCCGTCAGAGCTAATTGTGGATAGAGGAACAGCAAAGTTACTCTTAAACTTAGTCTGACCTTTACACTAGCAGCCAACATTAAAAAAATGAAAAAAGAGATGGTGCAAATTGCAATAGATATAATTAAATTTGTCACAAAGACGTGCTTGAGTTGCATAAGTACTCTTAACTTCCACAAAGAACAATTAACAATGTATATATAATTGTCGATTTTTTTTTTAAAATAAAATAAAATGATTTTAAGTACTTTAATATGTTAAAAAAAACAAATACACCCACATAGCCCCTATCTTATCTTCGTCGTAGTTTTATTACTACAATCTTGCATTGGTAAACCTCGGTAAGTAAGTTTTTACATTTTTGCCGAATAAGTTAATTATTCGCGAACTATATATTTTCAAAAAAAATAACCATCTATTTACAACTCTAATTTAAAAATATATTTTTTTTTGATTAAACGAATTATTCACAACTTTTTCAAATTATGATAGATTTACAAACTGAACTTATTACACTAAAGCCAAGTAATTGTGATGTACATTTGAGTTGGAAACACATCGCGAAGTAGGCAATGTAGACCATTAGATTTTGATGTACGTTTGAGTTGGAAACACATATAGAAAGAATTAATTCGTAAATTTGTTCGTGATTATTAAAGAGGACAACATCCTTTACACAGAATATTCAAAGAAATTGTCTTTTTCAGCATGTGACATACTCAAAGTATTAAACGATGCAATAGAAGCATTCCTAATTCCTTTGGAAATGATATCAACTATTCCTATAAAATTTCTCTTACGAAATAAAAAACTATTCTTAAAACAACCAAACAATGACTGACAATCATCCATGAATTCTTTTACCCTCCATCCTAAATTAAGATTGAAAACTTTAAGAGACTCCATTATATTCTTACAATCACCAACTAAGAAAATGTCAGAAGTTTCCTTCATAGACAAGGCCCGTAAGATGGCTTGTTTTAAGGCTATGCACTCAGCCTCTACGGGTCCAGTTGTCAAACCAAAGGAAGCTCTTGCTTGCTGGCATTTTCCATTTCCATCCATGATCAGTGTTGTGCTTCTCCATAATTACATGTTAAATGATCAAAATAAGTATCCATTAGTAAATTTTTCTTATTTTTCCTTAGTGAACACTCTAGGCTGTCCACTACTGAATTATTATCTCTCTCTTATCACATATCTAGCTTTCATACAATTATAGGATAGAAAAAAATCTAATCTCATTAACCAATTTTACAGGATCAATTTTCTATTTTTTAAAGATAGCATTACATTTATCCTTTGAAATAAACCAAGCAATATTTGTAGCAATAACAGACCAGTTTTCAAAATGAGATATGAATATGCTTTTAATCCATTGTTGTGTTGAATTAATATTAGCATTATATTTTAGAGAATTAAAGCCAAAAGAAAACTAGGTTGTAGAAGCAAATGAGCATGTAAGAAAAGTATGTAAAGAATCTTCCTCATGATTATTGTTACACAGACAACAATGAACACAAACTTTTGGAGTTAATTTGGCTAGCTTGTCGCTTAAGGGAAAAACATTAGAGTAAAGCTTCCACATAAAAAGATGAATTTTAGGTTGACTATTAAACCTCCAAATACTCTTCCAAATAGGGTTAGAGTTTCCCAGATTAGAAGTTAAAACTCTGTAAACAGATTTAACAGCGGGGATCCCATCCTTAGTATGAAACCACCTTAATTCATCAAATTCAGCATTAGGAACAGGTAAAGTAAATTTTTTGAGACAACATAAGGTGTAAAATACGAATTTAGTACCTCGGAATTCCAAATTCAGTGACCAAGTTAACTACCTTAGTGGTGTTTCCTCTTCAATTGCAGTTGGATGAATAGGAAAATCCACATAAAGTGTCCATTTTTCATACCATATGTCTAGAGTAGAGTTCAAAGAAAGATCCCAAATACAATTAGGTTTTAAAATTTCTATACCTCTTCTCATGCTAGACCATATCTAGGATATAACTTCTAAAATAAATAAGAGGTTAGAATTAAGAAAGTATATAGACTTTAAAACCTGAACCCATAGAGCATTAGGGTTAACAATTACTCTCCATGCTAACTTAGTTAACATAGAAAAGTTAACATTTTTTGGGTTTCTCAGACCCAGGCCACCTAGAAATTTTGGTATACAAATAGATTTACAACTTTTAGTGTATATCTTATGCTTGGGATCAAATTTGTTCCACCAAAAATCTCTCTGCATCTTATTCATTCTATCTAAAGTTATAGCAGGAAACTCAATACAACTCATTTGAAAAGAAGGAAATGCTGAGGTAGCATAATTAATCATGATTGTTCTACCTTCTTAGGACAGAAGTTTTGATTTCTATCCTTGTAATCTTTTATAAGTTTTTTATAAAAGAGATTCAAAATTTAAAGATCTAGTCCTACTGGAAAAAAAAGGTGTACCTAGATACTTATCCTCTTTTGAAATTTTCCTAACTTTAAAGATAGCTTTTCCCTATTTCACACCTCTAATTTTCCTATTTCTCATCCCCATTAATTCCCATCCTTAATTATCTTATGTACCACCTAAAAGAATTTTCAAAATTCCTAAGTACTAACTCTTTAATTTTTATTTTACACCCATAAACTAAAACCACCCCAACAACTAAACACTAAAAAACCCTAAGCCCCAAATCGCCTCTCTTCTCCATCTTCACCCACCAACCACCACCACCAAACAATTAAAGAGGATCTACTACTTCTCTTAGCTTAAACTCACTGCTCAGAGACCACTACTATATATTAGGTCAATCCATTTGGATTAACATCCTATTTTTCTAGGCACAAGATAAATGAAGGAAAGTGACTCATCTTATATGAGTCTCACTATGTGGTCTCTATCGATCTTCAAAACACTAAGCTTGAAAGTTTTTTTTTGTTTCTTTTTACCATGAACAATGAAACTTAACATTCAATTTCAGAAATCCCATCAATCCAATGATAAAGTCTGATCCACCATTATCTAAATAAGCATTGGAATACCAATTATCTTTCAAAATTTTAAAACCTAACAACAAAATTAAGTACGAGCTTAAGATTAATGAAGAAGACAAATAAAAATGGTAATGTTCATAGTCAAAATTAATTTGACTTTTGTAGGTGGTAAATAGGAAAATTAAATTGAAAAGTATATCGATTTTAGAAATTGTGAGGGGTTGGGAAATAGGAAAAGTGGGGGTGGAAAATAGGGAAAACCTAAAGATATTGGCAATTAACTTAGAGCGTTTGTGATGGAATTTAGATGAGAAATAAATACCTGATTTATAAAAATTGATAGTCTGGCCACTTGAGGAACAAAAGATGTCAAATGCATTAAGCAATTGTCTAACTTGAGTTAAATCAGTTTTACCCAAAATAAAACAATCATCTGCAAATAGCAGATGGGTAATACTTGGACTAGCAGAAGTAGAAACAACTTTTAATCCTACTATTTTCCCATCATTTTCAAATCTCAATGCATAAGATAAATAGATAAGGAGACAAAGGATCCCCTTGTCTAATACCTCTAGTAGGGTGGAAAACAGGACCAGGTGAACCATTTAGCATTACAGAATAACTTACCGAAGATATACATTCAGAAATCATATCACAAAAATCATCATTAAAACCCAAAATTTTAAGCATAAACATGATAAAAACCCCTTCCAACCTATCAAAACCTTTAGTAAGGTCTAATTTTAAAGCAAAAGATCCAATCTTACTTTTACTAGTCTTCATAGTGTGTAACAACTCATGTGCAACTATGATATTATCAGTAATCTATCGATTAGGTATAAAAGCCGATTGGGTTTGGCTTATTAGCCTATCTAGAAATGGTTTAAACCTGTTAGTCAGAAGCTTTGAAATAATTTTATAAGAAGTGTTGCTCAGACTTATAGGTCTCAATTCAGATAGAGTAATGGGATTAGCAGTCTTAGGTATTAAGCAGTGGCAGAACCAAGGGTGGGCTAGACCTGGCTCTAGCCCCCTTAAAATCCCCATAATCCCTAATTAGCCATTAATTTCTTTAATATTTCATATATAATCTTTAAAATTTTAGAATTTAGTCCCCCTTGTTTCTTGAAGTTTTATAGTTTAGTTCACCCAATTTATCCAAAAAAAAATTCCCCCCCCTCTATCTTAAAACCTGGTTACGCCACTGGTATTAAGGATAAAAAAAATGTGGTTAATACCTGTTGGAAGTTTTTTGGAAGTAAGAAAATCCTGAACAAGTGTTACACATCCTCACCGAGGAGATCCCAATGTTTCTTTATAAATCCCAGAGGGAAACCATCATGACCTGGTCCCCCCCCCCCCCGGGGATTCATGTTAGCTAATGTTTTATAAACTTCCTCAACAAAAGGAAATGCCAATAGATTAACATTTTCACTGTTTGTTATAGAAGCAGAAATGATATTATTAAAAGCAGGATAACTAGCATGTTGATGAGAAGTGTATATTCCAGCAAAATGGTTTTTTAGCAGTGTATCAAGCTGGTTTTTTTTCCGTAATCCAAAGACCATGACAATCTCTAAGAGAGTGAATAGAATTTTGCCTTATTCTATGAGTAGCAAAATCATGAAAAACTTACTATTTCTATCATAATCCTTTAGCCATTTATCTTTAGACATTTGCTACCAATATATATGCTTAATCCTACACCAATCCTCCAACTCACTTTTCAGAGTATTCAGATTGTTGATCACTTGTCTATCAGGAAATTTTTTGTTTTCCAAAATAATTTTTCTAAGGGTTTTCTTGATGTTGTTGAAAATCTATCAGGAACATATAATTTCACCTTCTACCAGTTTGGATACCAGAAGTAGAAGTGCTTCTGCTTCTCCAGAAGCAGTAGTCAATCTCAGAAATCAGAACAAAAATATTTTGCTTTACAAAAAGTTAACTTTTTTTTTGATCTGCAAAGAAAAGATATTATTGATCAAAAAACAAGAGGGTACAAAAGACTTGTACCACCCTTACAAGAGAACAGTGAAAACAAACGAACAAATATGGTAACAGACTACCACATTGTCTTATAGTGGTATATATGCAGCATGCCAGTTAACCATAACATCAGTAAATGATATACTTTCAAAGTTCTTAAAGACAAGAGACCAAATAAATAGTTGATACTTCACCTTGTTCACGACATCAATGACACTACTTTCCTTGTTCTTTAAAACTTTAAAATTTATTTCGCACCAAATGCACCAAATGATTGCCACAGGGATCATACACCAAATCTTTGACTGCACCTTAGAGTCTTGGATAACCTGCTATCCTTGCAACATTGAGCACACATCTTCTGACATTGTGAAAAACCACTTTAATTTATCTTTCAAATGAGACCATACTTCTGTAGCGAAAGAACAATGGAGTAATAGGTGATTGACTTGTTCATCTTCTGTACAAAACAAGCAAGTCGAAGGCACCGTCATTCCTCCTCGCCTCAACATGTCTCTGGTTGGCAGTCTATTATGGCCTATAGTCCACAGAAAAAAATATATTTTAGGAGGGAAGTTTTGAGACCAAATAAACTTGAAGATATATGAATCTGGAGTGATATTAGTATCAATCATCAAGCTGTAATAAGTTGATCTTATTGTATATACTTTTTTACTATCCACAGACCACTCTAACTCATCCTTTAGATCATTATTCAAAGTAAATTTATTGAGGTCTCTTTGAAGTGCTTGCAATTCATTTCTGGAAGTAGTATTGAGTCTTCTTGGCATCTCCAGATTCCACTATATTCTCCCTGCGACATTATTACTTACCTCAACAACTTTCTTCTCTTTCGATCTGGACAGTAAAAATAAGTTAGGAAACTTATCTTTAATTGAAATATCAAACAACCAGTTGTCAAACCAGAACCAAGTATTTGATCCATTATTGACCTTAAACTTTATATGTTTTTTGAAGATTTTTTTGCATTTCATTATATGCCGCCATACAGATCTCCCATAAGTTAACTTTTTCACTTGTAGAAGTAATTCTGAAATTATATACTCAAACTAATTTCTGACTTTTTTGCTTTCAGAAGTCAAAAAATAATTTCTTAAATAGTATCCAAACATGTAAAAGTTTTTGTTATGAATATATACTGCTCAATAAGATGTTTTAAACAAGAAACCTGATTTAGGGGCTCCTCAATTCATAGAGGGCCTCCTCATATAAGACGAAATAGAGATATTTGAAGTAAAATTCAAAAACCCTTTATCCATGATATTTTCATAATGGCTAAACTACCCCTGATTAGTTAGTATTAGTAAAACTAATTAGCTAATAGATTATGCTAAACATAATTAATCTTAAATAATCTTATACTTAATCAAATCAAATCAAAAAAAAATCTTTTTGGTTTGGTGGGAAGAAAAATTAGAAGAAATGTAAGATAATTTTCTAGGGTTTTTTTAAAAACCCTAGATTTTGATTCAATCAACTAGAGTAGTGAGGTATACCTCTAACTTAAACCCTTGGTCTTTTAATGACTCAAATTTGATGAAATTGCGTTATAAAAGATGAGTTTTTTTTTATTTAGAGAATTTTACGGTTGGGTTTTCATGTCGAACCCAACCGTAAACACTATTTACGGTTGGGTGTTCTTCCCAACCCAACCGTAACCGCTTGTTCAGGGATGAACTACAAATTTTAACAGTTTTACGGTTGGGTTTTCTCATCGGACCCAACCGTAACAAATAATTACGGTTAGGTGTTCATTCTATCACCCATTTAACCGTAACTAACAATCACTAGTAAACATTTTACGGTTGGCTTTTAGCATCAGACCCAACCGTAACTAATCTTCAAACCCAACCGTAAAATTAGATAAATAGATTTGAAGATTTTTTTCATTTCTATCTTGTAGAGAATTGAAAGACGAATCCAAACCAAAAAAATGAGGTCAATCGGACATCGTATGAGGGAGTTATGATCAAAACGGTGAAATACAAAAAGAAATCCAGGAAGAATTACGGTTGGGTTCGACCGAATAAACCCAACCGTAAATCTAACACAAAAATGAAGCCCAAAATCCCCAGATTTACGGTTGGGTTTATTGGGTCGAACCCAACCGTAATTCTTCCTGAATACTTTTTGTATTTCACCGTTTTGATCATAACTCCCTCATATGACGTCCAATTGACCTCATTTTTTTTGGGTTGACTTCGTCTTTCAATTCTCTACAAGATAAAAATGAAAAAATCTTCAAATCTATTCATCTAATTTTATGGTTATGTTTGAAGATTAGTTAAGGTTGGGTTCAGAATCGAACCCAACCGTAAAATGTCATCTTTATCTCCTACCTTTAAATTTACGGTTGGGTTTTCTTAATAACCCAACCGTAAAATGAAGAACAAACTAGTTACGGTTGGGTTTCCCAATCGAACCCAACCGTAAATTTTTCTGTAACCCAAGTTCTTCATTAGTTTGTTTAATTTTATCCGGATTATCATCACTACTACCTTCTACACCTTTAATAAGATTCTTCATCACGAAATTTAGAGTTTAATCGACGACGAAATTTTGATTCGATGGAGAAATTTGGTTAAAATGGAGAATGAGGAGATATGGAGGTAGAGGGAAAGGTTTTGAATTGGAATTGAAATTTTGTAAGGTTTTGTTTTGTTTAAGTTCTAATTGATTGAAGGACAAATTAGACTTTTTAATACATAGAAGGGTAATATGGACATTTAATATAGCCCCTAGGACACCCTTAATGGAGTTTTGGATCACCTTGCATCCAAAGGGAGCCCCTCTATGAATGAGGGAGCCCCTAAATCAGGTTTCCTAAACAATGTGAACGAGGGCTGAAAGTCAAAAGGGAAATGATCATAATAATAATTTACCAATATGTGCTATATTTTGATATACAAAAATCTGACCTTGTCAAGGATATATGGCTGTAGATGCGTAGGCAATGCAAAGTTGTGATTAAGAGTTAACAAATAATGAAAGGGAATAACAAGCTTTAAAAACATTATAGTTGACATAAATAAAGGGAACAAGAAGCTTTAAAAACATTTAGAGGAGTATAGTTGACATGAAAAGGGATCTTTATAAGGTATATGCTTTTCAAGTGGATCTCTATATAATGGAAATCTCCCTGCATTTGAAACTACAACCTTCTTTCCTTCCCTCCATTTCATTCAGCAACTACAACAACCTCTCTCTTTTTCACCCTCCCTGGAACTTGAAAGAGAAGGGGAAAAAAAATAGAGGAAAGTTGGAGTAGTCGAAAGTCATGGCAAAGGATCAACTAGAAGTGCTTAGAGCACTTGATATTGCTAAGACACAATTGTACCATTTTACGGCTATTGTGATTGCTGGTATGGGTTTCTTCACAGATGCTTATGATCTCTTTTGCATCTCCCTTGTCACCAAATTGCTCGGCAGAATCTACTACACTGTCGAAGGATCTGCTAAACCTGGTAGTTTACCACCAAATGTTGCTGCCGCCGTTAATGGTGTCGCTCTGGTCGGCACACTTGCTGGTCAGCTCTTCTTTGGTTGGCTAGGTGATCGAATGGGTAGAAAGCGTGTCTACGGTCTTACCCTACTTATCATGGTTACTTGTTCAGTAGCGTCTGGTCTCTCCTTGGGTCACCAGCCAAAAGCAGTCATGGCTACACTATGTTTCTTCCGTTTCTGGCTTGGATTTGGAATCGGCGGTGACTACCCTCTTTCTGCAACTATCATGTCCGAGTATGCCAACAAGAAAACCCGTGGTGCTTTTATCGCGGCTGTCTTTGCGATGCAAGGAACCGGAATTCTAGCCGGTGGAATTGTTGCCATTATAGTTTCTGCAATATTTGATAAACAATTCCCAGCTCCAGCTTATGCAGTTGATGCCAAGGCATCGCTTCCACCACAGACTGACTACATCTGGCGTATAATTGTGATTTTTGGTGCAATTCCAGCCGCTTTGACCTACTACTGGCGTATGAAAATGCCCGAAACTGCTCGTTACACTGCTCTTGTAGAAAAAAATGCAGCAAGGGCAGCTGCCGATATGTCTAAGGTTTTAAATAAGGAGATTAAAGCTGAAACAGAAATGGTAGAAAGATTAACAACGGAACCAAGCAACTCATTCGGTTTATTTTCAAAGCAATTTCTTAAACGACATGGACTTCACTTACTTGGAACCACAAGTACTTGGTTCTTGCTGGACATAGCTTTTTACAGTCAAAACTTGTTCCAGAAGGATATTTTTACTGCAATTGGGTGGATTCCACCGTCGCAAACGATGAGTGCTAGTGAAGAAGTTTACAAGATCGCGAGGGCACAAACATTAATTGCTTTATGCAGTACTGTTCCTGGATACTGGTTTACAGTGGCTTTCATCGATATTATCGGGAGGTGGGCAATTCAAATGATGGGTTTCTTCTTCATGACAGTCTTCATGTTTGCTATCGCATTCCCTTACAAATACTGGAGTCAGAAGGAAAACAGAATCGGTTTTGTTATCATGTATGCTTTAACTTTCTTTTTTGCAAACTTCGGACCTAACAGTACAACCTTCATTGTGCCAGCTGAGATATTCCCAGCTAGGTTACGGTCGACATGTCATGGTATATCAGCAGCTTCAGGGAAAGCTGGAGCAATTATTGGTGCATTTGGGTTCCTATACGCTGCACAGAATCAAGATGCTAGCAAGACTGATCATGGGTATCCTCCTGGTATTGGTGTTAAGAACTCCTTGATCATGCTTGGAGTTATCAACTTCATAGGCATGTTGTTTACATTCCTGGTACCGGAACCAAATGGAAGGTCTTTGGAGGAACTATCAGGTGAGAACGACGGAGACGTTGAAGAAGAAATAAAAATCCCCCAACAAGGAAACAATAGATCAATGCCTGTTTGATTTGTTGGTTTTCAGACTAATCACTTTGCAAATAAGAACTTTCTTGGTGATATCAGTGATTCTCAATTGCCCTTTGTCTGTGTGGAAGAAAAAATGGTGTGTTAGACAAAGGACAACTTTAAGTTTATGTTAAGTGTTAATTTACTTGTACTGTCTGTTTGGTTCTTTTCTCTCCACTTTATGTTTCATTTTTGTACTGCACGATCATTTGTTTGTTATATTTGAAATGAAATGTTGAAATTCTTTTGTTGAGTTAATACTTAGTAGTTTACATATATATATCAAAAATCCCCACGAATCAAGAAATTATTTACACAAGAAACAAGCTTATCTTTTTAAAGCGAGTATTTTTTTCACTATGTTAGATGGTATGTTAGATGATATTGTTCTCAAGAAGTTGAGCCTAACATAATCATATGATTGATTACGACCAGCCACCTATAACTTACGTGTTAACAACTAACGATTGACGTCGTCTTATATTATATATATATATATATGTGTAATGTGATGCCTCTCAACAACAGTGTCACGATATCAGCATCTTCCATTATTGAAGAAGACTAATCAAGTAATAGAATACATAAATAGGGAATGGATACCATAACATGGGTTTGGGTTGGGAAACTACAAGTTCAGACTTTTGGTCTAATCAGTGTTACCGTACAGATGTTTACCAGTAGTGGATGGAGTAACTAGAAAAATGGATGAAAAGTTTTTAATTTTATTTAGAGCATGCGTCATTCTATGGCTCCAATGGGAAGGACTCGGAATGAAGCCTGTGAAGTGTTTGGGTGAAGGATTTTATTACCAGCAAGCAAAGAAAGCAGTAAATTCATTGTTCCTTCGCTAAATGCGGTGAAGATCCAAGGTATGGAAAACTTAGAAGAATGGGTTGTCCCTTTTAATTTGGATTATTATTCCTTCCCGAAAACTGATAACTACACCAGTAAATTCATTTTCTTCTCTTACGGTATTGGGTTTATCTGGCACAAGCACCAAGATGGCACTCAATGTTGGTAAGCAGAGGAGGAACAGGCCCATCGTCGCTCACAAAGATTACTATCCATGAATCTTTCGAGCTTATATTGTTCTCACTGCTGAACCTACTTCCAGACCATAATTGTCTACAGTGTCTTGAATCAGTGAACTGGTATAGTTTTCGGCAGCATGTTACAAAAGTGCACCAAATGGCTAGCACATGGCTAATTATATGGCTAAAAATTATCCTTGTGCACCACCTTGGCTAGTCCTTTGGCTAAATGGCTAGCTTTCCTTTTCTAGAATTCTTCTTTTTGTCATTTTCTTAGAATTCTCTAAAATTATATAACTATGTGTGGATAAGGATAGAAAACTCTAGAATTAGATCTTAGCCATACACTTGTAAAGATCTAGGCCATTAAAGGCATCCCCTTTCTAGTATAAATAGGGATGCCCCCTTCTCTTACAACTTTCATTCAAGTGTTCATCCTTGTTCATGAGGGTTCTTGAGTGTTCATAAGTTGTTCTTGAGTTTCTTGTGAGTTTGATCTTGAGTAGTCATTTGAAGTTGTGTTAAACTTCATTAGGGATGGCTTACTTATCTAGTAAAGGAATTCTAGACAAGTGCCGCACGGAAGAAAGTCGAGGCGACGGACAACCCCGTGACAACTGGTATCAGAGCTTTGGTTCACACTACTCTCGGTAAGATCTCTCACTATGTCTTCAGATGCTGAAAATATTGTTATTACTACTGTTGATGTTGAAAGGACTCAGAAGACAAAGAAACAACGGGATAGGTCAATGGACCCCCGTATTGATGCTCGTGTGGGATCGTTGGAAGGAAAAATGTCTTCCACTATGGAGATGGTAGAAAAGATGAACATGGACTTTGGGGAAGCCATGAATCAACAAAATACTACCATAAATGACTTGGAGAAATCAATGGAGGTTTCCTTTGAGGCGTATCGGAACGAGATGAGTACACATAAGCACGAGATAAAAGAGATAAATGCTTATGTGAGGATGCTGCAAACTCAAATTGATGAGCTAAAGACCCAGATCCGAGGAGGCGCGGTTCGTGGACCACCCAGGGTGAAGGTGGCGGAACCAAAGGAATATGCCGGTACAAGGGATGCTAAGGAGTTGGAGAGGTACTTCAACCATGTACCTGATTGAAGATGCACTATTGTGCTGGAGAAGAAAGTATGCATAAATTGAGAGGGGAATCTGTTTTATCACTAGTTGGGTAGAATTCAAGGTCAAGACCATGTTCTATCCAGAAAACGTTGAGCACAAAGCCCAGGAACTAGACAAATGCCACATGGAAGAAAATCTAGGCGACGGATAACCCCGTGACAAGCAGGTCCCTCCGCTCAGGTTTTCCATGTGCAAGGCGTCTACCAGATTTACAAAGATGGACTTCTCTGCGTGAGACGAGGTATATACACTATGATTTGAAATCCCTCTAGTTTTTTCAGAAAATGGATGTTGACTTCTTAGGTTTTCCCCATGGGTATTTTTGTTTTAATCAAGGAGATAGATGAGTGGTGACACTCACAGCAACATGGTTGTGCCAGTTTAATTAGAGGGAAGCAAATCAGATGGGGCACTAGAGCTGATTCATCTTGCCAGTCCAAGCCCCCTCTTTTATGTTTGATGTCTTGAAACTATCTGAAACAGAGTTTAGAGCTCCAAGCTCCCTTTATTTAGTATTAATGCATTTTAATACCAGAAAACAAGTGAACATCAGAATTGAAACTGCATATTGGAAGGAAGAGAACTCGAGATACTAGTACTGTTAAGAAAATTAAGTACAACTTTTCAAACAGAAAATGGAAACAGCTATACTAATACATCCTAAATCGTAACTCAACAAACATGTGAATCCTACAGAACAATATTACTCCCTCCGTTTCTAGAAAAGTGTTATTATCACTTTTTTAGTTTAGCCTATTTTTAAGCTAATAGGAAAAAGTGACAGTAACACTTTTGTAGAAACAGATGGAGTATTATTTGGGTGACAAGCGTTCAGAAAGTTTCATTCGTCTCAAGTCATTGAGGCGGCTCCTGAACATACTTTTGTTTCTGTTTCTTGTTGATCTTCCATCGGAACCAACACCCTGGCAGTATGAGGAAATTGCCAAAAACTGAATTTAAGTCATAATCATTAAGTAACACGAATGATTGCTATAAATAAAACACCTCAAGTTGCCTTTATGCCAAACTATCAGAAAGAGAGACAAAAACAAAAAGCAAGAACACTACATTGGCATATAAAATCAACTACTTATATTTTTAGCTACACGATACTTTTATCAAGAAGTCTAATGTCTTGCATTTATGGTCACTGAAAGATTTTAAACAGTTAAGAACTTCCCAAACCCAACCTGTATGCCTCATTGAGGCCCCACCTCCATCCATATCCATAGGGTGAGAGAGTTGTGGGAGTTCGGAATTCCACTAACATTCTCACTAGAGGGAATCAAACTCTCATAAATTGTTTATCCTTTCTGTAGAAGGTCAACTACTTAATACTGCACCTCACAACAAAGAAACGTGTACAGATTAGTCAAAGAGGATCGTACCTAAATTGGAGAAAAAATTGACACAAAACTACTGATAAATCTAGTGCCTCAAAATCACATATCCTTGGGCTATCGAACGTAACTACTTCGTTTACATACCACAATTCTTAGCACAATAGTACCTGGAACATCTTGAAACAAAAACATGAATGGCAAAAAAAATATTGCTACAACAGGACTAGCAATAAGAAATTCCTTACGATCCAGAGGAGAATAATTAAGATGCTTTTACATGTGGCTTTTGCTTGTGAGAAGTACCTTAAGATGTCATTATATAGCCCAAATAATCAGAGTTGGCAGTTGCAACTTTACCTTGTGATAAAAGTAAAAAATTGAAATGAGGTCAAGATATGTTGGGAGGGTGGAACAATCTCAAATGAATAATTCTACATATTACTTAAGTGGCAAAGTACCATAAGTACTTTACATAAGAAACCAACACCTCAAATTTCCTAATAGTTGATAGCACAAGTCCCATGCTTATAACAAAAGCGAAAATGAATTTTGCACTTGCGAATTCCTAAGCAGCAATTTTTCCACACTGAACATTTTAACAACCCTCAAAGGCAAGAGTTGAGACACCAGTGCATATAAAAAATAATTTGCAAGGGCTAATTTGCAAGAACTCTGACATAAACTAGGTTCGCGAAACTGATCCTCATCAATTGTCTAACAAGTCCTATGAGACAAGGAGTAACAGACCAATGACAAAATGAACCCAAAATATCTACGAGCATATAGTATAGCCTCCCTATAAGAAATGCAACTTATTCAGTAAACAACGGCATTCAAAGAAAGCATCAAATACTAAAACAAATAGCATTGCGTTGAAGTATAGGAAACTATAAAAAGCGAGGTTTGGTGAGTTTTACCTTAAGAAGAAGGAGCTAGAGTAGGAATCATTCCAGCTTTTCGAGCATAAGCAAAAATCCCACCAGCTTCAATAATAGGACCAGCATCACCAATAGGTTTCAACTTATATTCTTTCTTAGTAGTATGATTAATCAACAAACTCTGATTCAATTCAACCGTAATCACATCCCCAGTAGTACACTCATCACAAAGACGAGTTTCTGATTCTAATGGATAAACTTCACCAGTAGCTACAGAATTTCTAAAGAAAATCCTAGCATATGATTCAGCAACAACAGCAGTAACCCCAGCTGCACCAAGTGCAACAGGAGCATGTTCTCTTGAAGATCCACAGCCAAAATTATCACCAGCAATAATAATCGAATACTTGGATTTAAATTCACCTGATTCAATAAATTTGGTTGGATATTTGTCTGATGGTAAACCAATTAAAGCAAATGAACCAAGTTTTTTGTATTCCTCAGGTTTTGATGGGACTAATGTTAGGTATTCAGCTGGAATGATTTGGTCTGTATCTATATTATCTGCAAGTACATAACGAACTCCATGAAAAGCAGTTGCAGCTGTGAATGAATTATCAGAAGAATCAGTATTTGCAGAAGAAACAGGAACAATACGAGAAGATGAAGATGATTTTGATGATAATGATGTTGAGGATAGGGATAAATTGATTGGGGATCTGATGAAATTGGTATGGAAAAATTTAAGATTTTGATTGAATGATTGTGAATAAGATGATGATGATAGATTAGGGCTTTGTTTTCGAATTGTTATTACTGAAGACGATAAAGCTGCCGTAATGGCCGCCATTCTATCTCTCTCCCTCAACACACAAACAAATGGAGTACGACTTTTTTCACCTCAAATCTGGGTTTATATATGAGGACCTTTAAAGCCCACTTCTGATTGTATAGCACCAAGATCCAGTTTCTACAACACTCTGTTTTCATCTTCTTTTTCCTTTCTTTTGTCAATTCTGGAAGCTAACTGATTTTTTTTTCAGAGAATTTATGACTTAGAAAGTTGGTTTCCTTTCAACCAATTATAAGTTATCGAAAGGTACAACTTTTCTTTTCTCGATTAAAATTTGATATATAAATTAGGGTTTTTTACTGTGAGTTGCTTCCATATTACCATCATTGTTCAGTCTGGAAATCAGATTCTTTTAAAATTGTCTATTGTCTCTTTGCTTTTCAGAATTAAAGGTTTCATTTTGGATTTTGAATTACCTATTTGTATGCCTCTTTGTTTGTCAGTTGTGCTGATATGATGGTGTATTTGCAACATATAAATTACCTATAGTCATCAATGGGGTGAAGGAAAATTGCAATATTGTCTTCCAAAGTTTCTCAACTGTAACAACTTTTATGAGTAATTCAATGCTCTTTTGTAATCTCAAAAATGCTAACTGGGTAGACTAGTGCACTAGTAGACAGTTAATCATTTGCTCAAATTGTACTAAATTCAGTGTAGGTTACCTTTTAAATTAGTTATAAGAGAGGGTACCTATTAGTTTTTTGATTTTCTACATGGGTTCTGAATCGTCTGATTCACATCAAATCATTTTTCAACGGCTTCTGAAAACCAAAATCTGTTGATTATGCACTTATGGTCGTTTTTGTTTTTATACCAATGGTTTCTGAAGTATGGATGGGTTGAATTTGAGATCTTTAAAAGTTTGTTACTAATTTTGAAAGTATTGCACCAAAAATGTTTGAAAAGATCGAAGAAGTTCATTACTTCTCTGCTATTGTTTTTATTTTCCAGGATATTTTCTTGAGATGTCAAAAGTACCTCCAGTGCCATCTCAAGGAATTGAAGATGGTGATCGTACTAATTTTGCTCGAACGTTCAAGTACTTGATGGGTTAGTTAGTTTAGTGCTCTCCTAAATGAATTCATTTCTCTTCCGCAAGCTAAGTTTTTTGGTTCACCTGTTTCAATAAATTTATGTGTTATTTGGTTTTCATCGATGCTTAGCTACACAGGTATTGGCAAGGGGAATTCCCTTTATCTTTAATTCATGGATTGTGAGACACCTCAATGAAGCAGACTACGCGGTAACTCTAATGTTAAATTAGTAGTTTATCTGTTTTCATTGATCCATATATCTGCTTTTTGGTGAACTTTCCAGTGATAGCATTCAATAGCTGTTGAATATTTCACTATTTCGTTTTCATGCTTATTGTGGATCTTGTACTGTAATTTGTTCTTATCTGATTTCCATTTTAAACTGCAGCTTTATGCAGTGCAGTTTCATCTTTTAGTCACATGCATATTGTTTCTTAGTCGAGAAGGATTTCGGCGAGCATGTTTACGTGCAGACCTTAGATGGTGATTACTTCTTGCGTGCTATTGCTGAATTATTTCATAAATTATTTCGACGTGATAAAAAAAGGTCGACATTGTATTTTAAGTGTCAAAATGGGCAACATAACATCTCTTCTTGAGCCTGAAAAAAAATGTAACTTCTTACCAGAATTTGTTTATTTATTTGAGTATACACCTGAAACATATTATGCTTGTGCAGCTACGGTGCATCAGCTGAAGAAAATGCTGCAAAACTACTTAAAGTAGCGTGGATCACTTTTCCTATCGGAATACTTGTTACAATTTCAGCCTGTATACTTGTGTTCTGGTGGCAAGCACTTAGCGTTTACAACCCATATGGGCAGGCCATCCTAATCCTAGGTATTACCCGGGTTTCAGTACTTCCAAAATATTATCTACCTGTCCAGTTTTCCATATTCTGGTGCTCTACACTTATGCTCTACTTGTATAGTGTATAATTAACAACTTAGTTGTTGATCCGATATTCTTGTCTCAACTACTTTAGTGGTTTCTCTCACAAGTTTGTGTTGCATAATCAGTCACCCCAAAGATGAATTCCCATGTTTTTTGTCAAACACTTTTTTGTGGTAAATATTGGTCAATCCCATAAAACCTATGCATAATTAGGTTTCGGCTGACTTTTGTGAATAGGACGACCTATAAGCATGCCAGTAATGACAAGTCGTCTGAGTCATTACTTTGAAAATTCTGTGTACAAAGACTTATTTTTACGTTCCACTCTGTCTAGGATGGCACCCTGGAAGGAGCTTGAACTAACATAGCAGGAAAGGATTCAGGCACATAGAAGTTTTACAGCAGCCACAAATCTAAGGTACCTTTATCTGATCTCTGATAGGCAATGTATGTAAAAGTTCACTGCAATAGAGTTGCCTTAAAATTCACCCTAGTAATGAAGTTTTAGAGCCTCTCTGTTTGATGTTTCTTCTTCATGTTTTCTGTGATTCCTTATATTTAAACCTTTTTCCATGCCTGACCAATAAAATTAATTTTTATATGGCAGGATTTGCATGTGTTTTGGAGCTATTGGCAGAACCCTTGTATATCCTTTCTCAGAACTTGCTTCTCCTTGAATTGCGATTGGTGGTTGAAACTATAGCAACCCTTCTACGTTGCATGACAACTTACCTTCTCATTGTCAAGTAATCCAACATGGTAAAAATCATATAGTTCAGGAACATCTTCTTAAGTTTATTTTATGGTATATATCTGAAATCTGCTTCATATAACTAAAGCACGTCACTTTCAAACTTTTGATTCTCATGTTGACAGTTTAGCATGGCTTAATTTATGTGGAGAGAAAAGGCCTACATTTTTGTTGAAAATGGTTGATTTGATTGTAGTTTGCATTTATCCTGTAGACAAGGAGTTATAAGGGGTGTATAAACTATCAGCAGTTCTTGTATTTCAAAAATTTGCCACCCTTTTTCCTTTCTATTTTTTTTGCCAAAATCAAGGCATTTGGTAGCGCCTCTCCCAAAACCAAGCCATTTTTTTCGCATCTGGCAAAATTTTCACACATCCTATGAAGTGAAATAATGATATGATCTCGCTGACCTTTCTCAAGATATGTGCATGTTCATTTGTATTAAGGTTTTATTTGTTTTTAATGCTTCCAACTTGTATCCAATTTATCTTGGGATTTATTTTGTTGCCAGAATAAGTTAGAGTTCTATATTATCGTTTTTACACAACTTTCACTGTTCTAACTTTAAATTTCTTTTAGTCCATTTTCACATTCTTTAATCTGATTAAATATCTATCGCTGCATTATAAAGCTTGCAGGAAAAAGCACTTGTATTTGCATTATCCCAGACTGCTTATGGTGCATCCATATTCGTGGGCTATTGGAGTTACTTTCTTCTTTTCCGTGCGATCAAAAGATCTGATCTTTTACCTTTCAGGTGCCCTCTCTCTCTCTCTCTCTCGCTCTTCTCTCTCTCTATTAGGTATGTAAAATAAGTATCTTACAGCTTTAAGATAAAGACATCGGGTGACATTTCGTTCCTCTATGGGTGAGTCAATTTGAACTCCAGTTAGATGATTAATTGAAATGAATTTAACTTCTTTTTGTTGTTGATAGATGTTAGGTAAAGATAACAGTATGGGGTTGTAAGTGCATCCAATTTGTATATAGTATTTGTGAAGTATTTGAAATGGAACTGCATGCATCCACTTATTCATTGATATGAATTTATAGTAGCAGAAAGCAAACGGCATGACAATGCTGCGAATATTTTGCCTTGCATAAACTAAAGCTGTAAATGTTAGAACACAGTTGCATATAATTACATTGTCAGATCAGTATGTTTTGGGCTTTTTCTTCCAAACATTTTATTTCCTGACAAAATGAAAGCCAATTATCTTGTAACTTTTGACAGATCAGATGTTTGAACAGATCAATGTTATGTTATATGCCATTGAAATTTTTTATAGTATCAGTGTTATGTTTTTTATAACTGGGTACATGCCATTAACTAACTTAATTTGTTCAGATTGAGGAGTATGATGGGCTATGACAAGCAACTTTCAAAGATGTGTATGTTGTTCACCCGACAATCCATCAGAAAATTGGTCCTTCAAGAAGGGGAGAAGATGATTCTTGTGTGGTTTGATACCACCTATAACCAAGCTGTGTATGGACTTGTAGATAAATTAGGTAAGTATTATAAAAAATCCTGATTCCTGAAAGTAAATTATATTGGGTATTTCTTAGTTTTGCTCTTGTGGTGTGCTTAAATTATGTCTTATCGCACATCCAGGTAGTTTAGTGGTGAGATTGGTGTTCCTTCCTTTCGAGGAGAGTTCATATGCCACATTTGCAATGTTTCAATCAGGTTTGCATGTTTCCCTTCTGGTTTCTCTCATTCTTTTGCGAGTTCTTGATGTCTTCAATGATTTGATGTACGTGTTCTTATGTTATGAAACGTTGTTTCCGTATCTAATATGTTTCAGGGAAATATATGTGGTCTTTCTTTGTTTGAACACCCTTTCTAAAAATCTTTGTTTCTTATTTGCAAATATATCCTGTGTTCACCAATAATTCGATTCTCTCATCAAAGTCTTGAAGTGCAGCATAACATTGAGTTGTAGTATGAATCTATTTATGACGGGAAGTTGATCCCTGGTCACCTATTTCTTTGCAGGAGAGAACCCTCGTAAAAGCTCAAAACTACAATATTCCCTTACAGAAGCCCTGAAGTTTGTTATTTTGATCGGTATGACCTTCCGCCTTTTCTGCTGTTTATTGAATTCATCCGTTTGATACTTCACAGAATACAAATTCGCTTTTGCAAGATATTGCTATTAAGATCTCTTTAGATGTAATCTGAGATAACTCTAGGAGAATTGGGGCTTATTAAAGAAAAATAAAAGAGATCTTTGAGCATGAAAAAGGGATTCTTATGATGGTATTTATGGCCTTAATTTTGCTAGGTTTATACTGATTTAGAAGCATGAAATATTCTCATTTCAAGTATTGTGCAATCTTATGCAAGCAATTCAAGGGTCTAGAATTACATAATGTTATCAGTACTACTGCCCAGATATTACTTTTTTCGGATTAGGAGGTGTGCTCAGACTGAATTCAACCTGCAGGTCATAGATTTAAGTAAGTTTTTTTACTATTTATCATAAGTTGAATATTTTAATGTGGTAAGTTACCAATTTACTTGACTGTACTCGCTACTCATAATTAGTCCAATACTGCTGTATCTTCCTTTGCTAGTCAATGGAGATTGTAAAGTTACTATAAATCTTAACGATTACTGTATAGCTGCTTCTACTTGTATGTCTTTTCTGAAATTTACCTTCTTAATCTTTTGATTGTGTTTCGTGTAGGTCTTGTGTTTATGGCTTTTGGTCCAAGCTACTCTTACGTTCTTATTAGAGTGTTGTATGGAAGTAAATGGAGTGATGGAGAAGCCCCAACTGTCCTCCGTTATTTTTGTCTATATATCATTGTTTTAGCTATGAATGGTTGGTAACTCCATCTCTTTTGTTTGATTGATGAATGCCTCTCACTAATTATTTCTTACAGGTTTAAAGAAAATTGTTTAATCCCCTATGAAATGCTCCAGGAACATCTGAAGCGTTTCTACATGCAGTGGCGTCGGAAGACCAACTCAAGCGTTCAAATGATTCTTTGCTTATCTTCTCCGGAGTTTATGTAGTGTTAAATGTCGTGTTAATTCAATCAGCTGGGGCCGTTGGATTAATTCTTGCTAATTCATTGAGTATCCTTCCAACAAATTCTTATTTATTGTCATTTGCATTTTTGATTATGAATTAGCTACAACATAAACTGCAATGTTTAGCTAGATTGAACTGCTGTTGTAGGCTTTATTAGGTAATGGTTCTTGTTTATGTTTTCCTCTCGAGTAATCTGATGCGCTTCATTATTTCTTGAAGTGTTATTTCACTAGCTTTAGGATTCTTACTAGTTTTCTTGACTTGAATTCTAAGATATGATTCTGAGAATTTCTTATTCAGCAATATTTATCAAGCGCTATTTCCAGGTACATTTCTCACCATAATATGTCGTCGAAATTGTCATTCATTAGATGCTCACACATTAAAGGAGTGTTTTTTTGTTCTATAGGATTCTTCATCGGAATTTAGATTTCGCCATTGCTTGCCTTCCGGTTGGATAGTTTTACTTCTTTCAAGCTTTGTTTCCCAGATTTCTGAGAGAATATTGTTAGACCAAGATAACTTCTGGTCGACGATGTTTATTCATCTTTCAGTAGGCTTTGCATGCTTCTGCATATCCTCATTTGTGATGTAAGTATTCATCTACGCTTAGTATTACTAAAATGTGGGAATAGCTAATTATAATTTGCTCCTTCTTATTGGTTTCTTTTGTTACAGTAAGGTAACAAGTTAACCCTAAATAGCTCCAAATTTTTTTTTCTCATGAGTAGATATCGCCAGGAGAGGGCGTTCATCAACAAGATAATTTGTTTCCGTGACCATACGGATTAAAGAAAGATGACGGTGAGCAATATTCTGTCTCCGTGTCTCCTCTCTCTCTCTCTCTTCACTGGTTGTGGTCAGAGCTGTATTATAGACTAGGCTTATAGCCTTTGAATCTGGCAGTTATAACTCATAAAGCTTCTTCCTCCTTTTGTTGCCTCTGCAACAGTAACTAAGTGGAAGATTTTCTTCATTTATTCCTTAATGCCCATTTTCAACTGCTATTTGGTTTGCTCTTGGTCTGACTCACTTAATTGTTGATCCTACTATTACCTATATTAGATTTGGATTGACAAGCTTGTTAGAAATCATGGTGCTAAATTGACTGAACAGGCAGCCTATACTGCTTGGTCAATTTGGAAACTTAGGTGTAATGTTATTTTTAAAAACGAAAGGCCAGATCCTATAAATCTTTTTAGAATTTTTTTTTCATCTACTCATTCTACTCATTCTTGAACTTAGCAAGTAACATGGATTAGAAAAGAAAGATTAAAACTAGTGCGCAAAACAAAGTGAGAAGATAGTGAAAAAAAGAGAGGATAGTAGGCGTTTCTTGATGATTTTCAACTCTGAAAAAGTTTTGTTTTTATAGGAAAAAGTTATTTGCAAATCAAATTAGGTTTAAGTTTTCTTATAAAACAAGTTTTTGTTTCTTGTAAAACAATTTAAGTCAAATCCGGAAAAAGAATTCTCCTATGAATAAAACTCTAAGAAAATATTTTGATTTATTTTCTAAAAAATGTGTAAAAATATTTTAATAAACTTAGATCTTGATTGATATCTCATGAGCATATTAGCATAAGCTCATAAGTCCATGAGTAAGGGCTTGCATCATTTGCGCACAAGTCCATCCTGCAAGATTGACACGGGGTAAACTAGTAGAAAAGAATGATTTGCTAGAGGAAGAAACTGCAAACCAAAACTTTTGGGTTGTTTGTTTATTTTTCTGACGCAATTGACTCGTATCTGATTAAAAAATAATAAAATAGTAAAGTTATAAAAAAAAAATCCAGTTAAATATATTAAAATTTTACGACAGTCAACAACAACGTTAGATATATCAAATAATATATAAATAATAGAATCAAAAAAAAATTGTATATAGTATTTGTATAGTATATATGCTTTTACATCCATCATATACAGGCTGCAAATTCCTTAAATGCGACGTATCGTATAAATCAATTAGTTGTCTTCGATTTACACCCCTTGACTTAACCTCAGGTGTGATTGAAACCTATTACACAACACCAAAATCAGAATCATAACTTAAGGTCAAGAGATGAAGACAAATTTCATAAAGCGCCAAAGAAAAATAAGAACCATACTCTTTAACAGGAAGTAGAAATACTTCATTTATATGGACATTATGCTTCAAAAATAAATAAATTACATGGACATTCATTTACAGCATTACAAGACCAACTACCAAATCTTTTCGAGAAGGAAAACTACTAAACTTTGAAATAACCAAATCTACAAAAGTTAAACAGAAAAAGAAATCTTCGATATATAAAAAATTATTTACAGTATTAGGCAGAGTTTACGTAAAATAGAAATAAAAAGAGCAAAAATTAAAATCAAAATCAACATTATTGTAAACATCTCAAAGGCCGAAAATTTTGAATTAAAATAATTATGGGGCAACGATTTTAATAAGTTAGGACAACTACAAATCCCCCAATTTTTAGTCATAATAGTAGAAATACAGAGAGATGATGATTATGATGATGATGATAGAAGAGAGATACTTACAGATGCATGATATGTATAACAATCTTCAGTGAACATTGCATCACACCCTATTCTACAGCTGACCTCAGATCCTTCTCCAATCTCTCTGTCTGTCTCTCTCTCTCTCAGGTCACAGCTTCTTTCTCGGGTCTATCCAGGTATAGGTTAATTATGTTAACCTCACCGAGAACTTAAACGGTATTTCTTCACCGACTAATCGAACGAGTTGGAAACGATTGTTTATTTTAGTTTTTTTCTAAATGTGGCCGACTTTTGACTAGATTAGACTTAAGAGGATTTCGATCCCCTTTTCTCTGAATTAACTGTTAAAAACAATTTGGGTGGTGCCATGCATATGGTAAAGGTAGGTCAAGTGGTCAACTCTTTTTTCAGCAAAGCTTCCTCAACACAATTTCACTTGAATTGATCTGTGAGACTGTGCCTGTACCATTACTTGCAGCACGTCTTTGGCAGTTTGACCCATCATCCTACGCATTCAACATCACATCACATCACATCACATCACATCACATCAAATCACTTCACTTCCCCATATTGTAGACTCTAAATCGTGTGTGGTTCATTCTGACACACGTAAGTAAAAATCTCTTACCGCCGTATGTTATAGCTGTCCGCTGTAAATTCTCAGAGGGGGGCAAATCCCATCCCTATAAACCATTATAAAATTACTTGACTGTAATTCAAAACCCATTTGCACTGCCACATTCCAGTTTCCACCACCATCACCTCCATGGATTCTGTAATGGATGATAATTTCTTCAACACAGAAGAATCAGAAACCATAAGCAAACCACCCCCTCCGAAGAAGACACGTAAAAGCCGTCTAAGTCTCATTGGGATAGTACTAAACAATCCCAAATACCATGAAGTTGAAGAAGCTATGGAAGAAGCTATTAGAGATATAAGAAAAGCTCCAAAGACTACACCATCAAAGAGCTTCAAGATGGTTTTTTACGTTTTAGCTTTATAGATCCATTAGATAAGCAATGGGTCATGGATGAAAGACCATGGGTCTTAGGATGTCAGGGCCATCTTCTTGTGATAGAGGAATGGTGCCGTCCTTATGTTCCACTATCATTGGACATATTTCATACTTGTCCCTTTTGGATTCAAGCTCATGGTATTCCAGTTGAGTTGATGCTTCAAGGATTGGTTTTTTGGGAAAGTATTTGGTGCTGGAGAAGCTTGGCAAGTTGAAGTGAATGAGAATGTAAGTGAAAGATCTGTTTTTTTGAGGATTAAGGTTAATGTTAATGTGAAGAAAAGAGTGATTAGTGGGTGTTGGTTATCTCTTCCTAAAAATGAAGTTGATGATGATGATAAGGTTTTATGGGTGTCTTTTGTTTATGAGGAATTGCATTATATGTGTTTCTATTGTGGTATTATTGGTTATACTGCATTTAGATGTTTGAATGATAGATTAAGTGCAAATGAAAATAGTAAGTTAGATCATGGCAATGTCATTGTTGAGTATTATGGTGGTGAGAATGAAAAGCCAGTGGTTAGTGAAGGGAATAAGAGGGTGAATCATACCATGATCTTGATGATTGTGGACCTAATTTCGAAGATAGAAGGAAAAGAGAAGGCAAAATTGTCTTGGCTAAAAATGGGACTAAGGCTTGTGTTGTCAATGAAGTGTGATTCTCCAACCAAAGCCTTAGATTTGATGTTTGTTAGGTGAAATTTGATATTTTTGTGTATGGTGTGTTTAGTTTAGTTCAACAGACATTTTGCTAATGTTATGCATATTTCATTGTTGTTTCTTCGGGGTACTGTTTTGTTTTGTTTTGTTTTAGGGGAGACTTGAAGGATTGAGTACTAAGCCATGAATTTGATTTGTATTGCTACTGATGTGTTTAATGTAGTACTATTGAATGATTTTGATGAAATGTTATTCAAGTTCATGTGTTTTGATGAAATATATTTCTATACAGACCTCTCTGCTTTAACATACAAGGTATACTACCTGGCCATTATAGTGCCAAAGGCTGCTGCATCAACTCCAGTAGAAACCACCAAGTCTTACGAAGAAATGTGAAACGAAGGAGTGTTTCATCTTAAAACTATGGATTTCGAGATTAGAATTGCTCTGTTCATCAGTACTCATTGCGAAATTGTACAGTGATCAGTCTAATCCTCAACTTTTTATTCATCAGCAGCTCTCATCTCTAAGAAATTAACAGAAGCATAAAACGCAGTATTTCAGCTCCTATTCAAAATATAATAATGTCGAGGGTTCATCCACTGTTGTACATAAGCTGTACATAGATATGCATTTTACTGATTCACTGCTCAGGCAGTCCAAAGAGGCATGAACGCAGTTGACAAAAAAAAAAAAAAGTAAATCAAATTTCACAAATTTTATACTTATTAGTCATGGACAAGAAGAGGGGAAAAAAAAGCAAAAAACGGTTTGTATCCTTAAAAAATAGCACTCCACAAAATAAGAACCATACTAAAGTAACCATCCAGATTCCACAGAAGTAAAACCAACGAAATCGCCACTATTAGTAATTCTAGTCTTTCTTTCCACAGTTAAAGTCAACTGATTTCATCCCATACAAACTGGTGAACCACAGTGCATAACACAACAACTACTACTATAATTAACTGCTGGGTGTGAGCAGCGACTAAAGCAATCCTTTTGCCTTCTCCAACCAAGCATCGAAAACATCATCCTCAAATAGAACAAAATGCACCTCTTTGAAGTCACCATCCGATTCCATTACAGTAGATATTGCAATCGTAGCAGCTTCGTCGTAGGGATAACCAAGAACACCACAAGATATGGCAGGAAAAGCGATATATTCTATCATGTTCTCTTTTGCGAGCTTTAAGCAGTTTCTGTATGCATTTCTTAGAGTAACTTCTGGCTGATCATCAACAACATAAAAAGGACCAACAGTGTGAATAACATGTGAAACAGGCAACTTAAATGCTGGAGTATATCTCGCTTCTCCTTTTGGGCAGCGAATTCCAGAACAAACCTCTGCAATGGTATAACACGCTGCTTGTAGTTCGGGTCCTGCAGCTCTATGTATCGCTCCATCAACTCCCCCACCTCCAAGCATCCGTTCATTAGCTGCATTTACAATGGCATCAGAAGTACCATTCATAGACCACTTTGTGATATCACCTCTTCGAATTTTGAGACTACTTAATGACGAAATTTTGAAAGCCTTATTACTATCATCGGCAGTGCCTCCACCTCCACCACCGTTAGACGCCATTGAAAATGTACTGGAAGGTAAAGTGGAGGAGCTGGAGAGTGTAGATGAGTTATGTGCAAGTGATTTTGGAAAAAATGCACGAGATTGCTGAACCATTTTACTCATGGAAGCTGTCTGGTAAGTACTCTCAGTAGAACCTCCTCGAGTTGTAGCCATTTGCCTCGAATGTGAACTCATTCCTGAAAGTAGATATCCCCTCCCTGTTGACTCATATTTTTTCATGTTTCCCATCCTTGACCGTACCTCTTGAAGCTCTAAATCTAAATCAACAGAAAATTTGTCACCGGCGTGCATAGATGCAGTTTCTGATATCTGCATCCTACAACCATCAATTATAGACCATGCGGTGGGCAGATCACCTCTCTCAGCAGCAGCACGCGAATTACTCATTGCCTCAGCGGCCTGCAACCGATTCTTCTGCCTATCAACCTCTATAGAAACAACCATATCTTCATTTACCATTTCGGGTCTCTGAAGTTTCACTTCTATAGCTTCAGTAGTAACAGATTCTTTCGTAAAAGGATCTTTGTAATCACACCACACACTAACCAACTTCATCTGATCAATGAAATTCCCATCAGTTACAACTGGAATGTTAACCAGCACGAGAAAATCCCTCTCTTCATCTGCATACAAATCCCCGATGTCGACAGATCCTGTTTGGTTATCACCTGTCAAATTAGTGGAATAACTCCCTGCTTTTAGTTGACTAAGACAAAGATGAGGGTCAAGCGATTGGATGTGTACTTGCAAGTCCTGCACAACTACACTAAGGAGACCACCAATACACTGAGCAAATGCATCTTGTATTAATCCCTCGGCTTCAATAAAGGAAAAAGTTCCCTTTGAACCCTCTGCAATCGAGTGCAACATGATGGGGTCATGGTCTGCACCAAATCCAAATGTATGAACTGGAATTTGCAACCTTGAAATTTCTTTAAGGTTGATCGCCTTCGTGTATGAGTCCTGCCCATCGGATAATAGCATGATACTATAAACAGGATTTTTGTGTCCTCGGTCTTCAATAACCTTTGTGCCCTTCTTGAGTCCTTCTACAATGTTTGTCCCACCACCAGCAACCAAAGAATTCACAGCTTGTAGTGCATGTTGTTTACCAGAATCAGTCATGAGGATTAGGGGGAAGAGGCGATGGGCATTATACGAGAAGCTAATAACAGATAATCTATCAGAAGGGCCAAGGTTGTCTATCACAAACCACATGGCTCGCTTTAACAACTGAATTTTTGTACCCGACATGCTACCACTTATATCGAGAACCGTGACGAGGTCAATTGGTGCACGACGAGTTACATCATTATTAACTTGATCTGTATCTGTAACATTAGATTTGAGATTGACGAGTATATGGAAGTTTTCTTGCGAAACTGACTGCGGAACAGCTGGGAATTCAGTGTGTGTTTTGATATCTATGGACCTGATAATAGAAAAGTTATTAGAGGAAAAGTTTGATTGGAAATCTAAGGGATCATCGTCATTGAAGACAAGTGGCTCAGAAGATGGAATTTGTGACGTAATGATCCGACTATAGATTGTTCGTGAAGGAATATGTGGCCGTAATGTGACTGGTGAGAGTCCACCAGTTGGATTTGAAGCAGGACCAATGACAGGAATATCCTTCCATTGAGCATCACAAGTTGGGCAAATCTGGTTTCCAAGCATCACATATGAAGTGATGCAATTGAAATGAAAGGAATGTGAGCACTCAGCAGAGAAAATGGCATTACCATCTCCAACTATCAAGGCACCATTACATAAAGTACAAATCCTCTGTCAAATAAAAAATAAAAGACACCCATTATCATTTTCAAGTTAACCATTAGATACTTATATGAAGAACAAATAACTAAGCAACACAATCAGTAAATCGGGCAATGTTGCTTGATTGAAGCGATTTTACAAGTTTTGTCACAGAGCACGTCCACACTATGCATAGTCAACTGATTTAAAGAAGAAGAAAAAACAAGAAAAATTTAGAACCAACAAGGCTCTTGCATAGAGATTTTTCATCAATGGACAACATTAACACTTTTTTAAACAGATATTCAGTAGAACGAAAAAAACTGATCATTTAACAAAGTAAAGAGAGTTTCACAAATCATATAATCACATGTTGTAAAATATTGATTGCAATTTAAACATAAAGGTAAGAAAATTGAATGAATGAAATGAAAAAGATGATGTTAAAGTGAAAAGTCAAGGACAAATTTATGAGCCAATATGAGATGAATCAATGATCAGATATCTATCGTTCACAATTCATGAATTTCATGAAAGTGATAACAGTTGAAATTCAAAGAGATTTCGAGAAGTTATATACTCACCACCATGAATATGTACGTAGTTTGAAACAACACAATCAGAGAATGATCAATGAAATGAAGTAAACACCAATGTCTTGTATTTGGGCTGCTGTAATGGATATTGATCACCACCCACCGACACCAATTAGCACTTCTACAAACGAAGTTGTGTGGAATGAAAAATACCAAGTCTTTGTTGTGATCTTATGAGTTTTAAAGAGTGCAATGAATTGGTCTTAAAGGTGTCATTTGATGTGATGGAATTTTGTAAACTTAAGTCTTAAGGTAACTTCTTGACTTGTCTTTGTTTCATTAAAAATGATTCTTATAATTTGACAACCTCAAAATTTTCCATATAACAACCAACCGTGTTAAGTCACAACAGTCAAGGTTAAAGTTTTTATTGTCAGCCTTAGTTATTAAATCAAAGCAAAGTTTTTAAGGGATTTTTTTCTTAATTCCCTAATAATCAAACAAAGCAAAAAAGAGATATAAAGATTCAAGGTAAAGTTAATTCAAAATTGTGTGAGTCCAACACGCACAAATGGTGTGATCTTAAAAAGAATTAAGATCTAGCATTCGTCTAGTAGGTCAGTGAAGTTAAGCAATTTAAGAATTAAAAAAATTGAGTCGGGACATTTGTGTATTCAACTTAGTAGTCATTTAATAGGAAACATCATTCGACCCACATTTTCCGTAATCGTATAGCAATTCCAACGAGAATAGGCAAAGTAACTGGGCTATGTAGATATACAATTGAGAAATAAAAAAAAAACAGTTTAGTCTAAATACGTTATAAAATAGACAGTTTAATCCTGACCGAGTTAACAGGGTACATATTAGTCCTTTATTTATTTGAAATATAAAAAATATCCAAATAATTTTCATAATTTATAATTTAGTAGTTTAGTCCAAAATGATTCATACGATATCAGCAATTTTAAATAATTAAAAAATAATTTATTTTTCAAACCGCTCATCCAAAATTCGCAAACTTTATATATTTGGAAAGCTCTTTCCAAGATCTACAAAAAGAGTACCCATATGACTTATATAATTATAATTTTTAAAAAATTTATTTTTCTCTTTATGGTTATCTCATGTGTACAAAAAGGTACATAAGTACAAAATTTTCATAAAATTATACGGTCATTTTTTCACATGTGCACCACTTTGTACACCCCTACAAAACATGCATGAAACCAGTTATTTATAACCACACACTCAGACCTACTTTCTCATGGGAATTACACTGGTGCACCAATATGTACATATCTACAAAACATGGAACAAATCAACCATATTCACCTACAAACAGATCTATTTCATGGGAATTACACTTGTGCACCAGTATGTACACACCTACCCATATTGTATAAAGATAACATGGAAACTCAGATGGATTTGAACCATCAATCTCCGCAAACCTTGTGATGGGCTTGGGAGCTCTACCATTTTGAGCTTATGAGTCCCTAAATTTAATGGGGAAAAGATGGTTTAGTCTAAAATCTCATCCAAATAGACTAGTTAGTCCTGACCTATTCAACTAGGTATAATTTAGTCTTTTATTTATTTGAAATGGGAAAAGTACACAAATAACCTTCCTGATTTACGATTTAGTCCAAATATTTACAGTTTAGTCCAAAGTGACTTATGATGATGTCACCAATTTTAAATAATACAAAAAAAAATTAAAAAACAATTTATCTTTCAAACCGCTCATCCAAAAAACTTTATATATTCCGAAAACTCTTTCCGAGATCTACAGAAAGAGTACACATATAACTATATAATTTTTATTTTTTAAAGTTTTAAATTTTCTCTTCATGGTTATCTCATGTGTACAAAAAAGTACACATACACAAAATTTTCATAAGCTTATGCAGTTATATTTTCACATATGCACTACTCTGTACACCCCTGCTAAACAAGCATGAAACCAATTATTTATGATGACACACTCAGACCTACTTTATATGGAAATTACACTGGTCCACCAATAGGTACACCCTTACAAAATATGAATAAAAACTGATCATTCATAACCACACACAAACTACTTTTCATAGGAATTACACTGGTGCACCAATATGTACACACCTACAAAACATGCATTAAATCGATCATTCATACACACATGTAGATATATTTTTCTTGGAAAATACACTGGTCCACCAATTTGTACACCCCTTCAAAGCATGCATAAAATCATTCATAACCACACACAAACCTATTTTTTCATGGGAATTACACTGGTGCACCAATATGTACATTCATGTAAAATATGCATAAAACTGA
>JAJJMC010025839.1:229900-263464 GCA_023531435.1 Papaver californicum
GGTGCACCAGTCTATACATACCTATAAAACATGCATTAAATCGATCATTCACACTCACACGCAGGCCTGTTTTCATGAAAAATAAAATAGTGCACCAATATGTACACCCCTACAAAACATGGAACAAGTCAACCATATTCACCTATAAACAAATCTATTTCATGGGAATTACACTAGTACACCAATTTGTACACCCACACAAAAATATACACAAAATCGATTATTCATAACCTCACAAAAACCTACTTTTTCGTGGGAAAATTACACTGGTGCACCAATATGTACACACTTACAAAACATGCATAATACCGATCATTCATAATCATATAAAAATCTACTTTTTCATAGAAATTACACAGATGCACCAATCTGTACACACCTACAAAACATGCATAAAATCGATCATTGATATTCACACGCAAACCTTTTTTTTATGAAAAATACACTGGTGCACCAATATGTGCACCCCTACAAAACATGGAATAAATCAACAAATATTCACCTATAAACAAATCTATTTCATGGGAATTACACCGGTGCACCAATATGTACACACCTATCCATATTATATAAACATAACATAGAAACTCATATGGATTTGAACCATCAACCTCCACAAACCTTATGATAAGATTGGAAGCTCTATCATTTTGAGTTTTAAACTTATAAATCCTTAAATATAAACAATAAAAAGAATCTACATATGCACAACTATATACACAATAAAAAACAACATGGTTGTTAGCTAGAGGGATAACATATCTTAAATCTTAGAATTATCATGAAATTATTAAGTAGACTTAAAGTTAAGAATCAACTTAAACTCTATAAATCATCAGTTATTTGACAAGTGTAATGCCATACTGTTTAACTAATAAAGAATCATTTCTCAAATATCAATTTTCATTAGCTTAAATCACAAGAAGAGCGTATTCTTTCATAGGTCAGAAGGATATACATCACAGTAAAGCCAGATGCAATCAAATCAAATAGCTAGGTCAGGCACCAAAAAAAAAATATCTGAAGAAAACACCATTTGCTTGCTTTATAATAATCACACAATAAAAGATTACAACTTTGACAAGTTGACTGGGAATCATTGGATCAAGCTATCCATTTTAATCCCAGAATTCCAATATTCGCTCTCTATATTTCAAAATTATTCATTTAATAACAGATTCATCGAAAATTTGATTCGTTTTACAAATAAAATCTTCTTAGGTTACTACTGATTTCAGCAATTTAATCGCTAATTCGAACTTCCCCAAGCTAACAAATCTATTTATCAGAGAGAGGGAAAAAAACACAAATATTAAAAAAGAAAGAAATACCCTTAAAACATACTCAATCTCATCCAAATTCTGTGTGATAGGTTGTTGTTGTTTCTGCTTCCAGCCGTTGAAATTACAAACGAAAAGCTTGGCGATAAAAGACAATGATAGAGAGAGGGTTCTCTAACAGTTCATTTTCTACATAGATTGGTTGTGTTGCTAATCTGGTGTTAAACAGGGAGGGGATCGAGGAAAACGATGATAGTGAGAACTCAGAAGAAGAAATATGGTTTGCCTCTCTCTCTTTTAATGCATATACAGAAACATAAATATGGTATTATCGGTAATATGGAAAAAATATAATTATCTGGATCGGGAGGAATTTGGATTAACTCGTCCAAATTTTAGACTAAACTATCTATAAGGGAGAACTTTAGACTAACCAATACAGAACTAAAACATCTAAAGCACAATCAAAGTGGGACTAAACATTAATTCCTACATTGAGAAACTGCACTATGGGAGAATAAGCAAAAAGGCGATGTAACAGCCGAGCGTTTAAAGGATAGCCATCACCATCCATCACTTGGCTAAGCGCAGTGGCCCAGCCACGTACAAGTTGTGGGTGGCCACCTAAGACTTTGGAGATTATATGGAAATACAAGTCAATTTGATCCATATTTTCTAATTTGTACTATGTGGCCTTCTAAAAAAAACTAATTTAAAAACCAGTAATGGTTAAAATTGGTTTTAAAATTTGGATTTGTTTTCCTTTTGTAATACCAACTTTGATATGAAGCAAAATTCTTTTAGGGTGGGCAAATAGATTAAAAAGAACTCTCAATTGGGGAATACTTTCATAAATTGAGGATATTAAAAAAAATATCATTATGAAGTAATTTGAAGAATCCTTTATCCAAATAATTTTGAAAAATACTCTTCCAAAACAGTCGGTATAACCGATATTTTCTAGTGTTAATTAGATTAGTCTTAATTAGATTAGTGTTAATTAGTTTGAGCTAAATTATCTCCTGAAGCAAGATGGAAGAAATGAAGAAAATATTGTTTTGCAAGATAGATCGAGGTATTGCAAAGAAGATAAGTTGGTGAATTGTGTTGAAACCGATGCTGAGAAGTTTGACATGGAGAGGCCAAGAAGGGTGAGTTTACTTAGATTTGAAAACCAAAATGGGATTTCTGATTCTTTAAAATTATTGAAGCCAAGATCAGGAAACTCCAGATGATTCATGTTTAAAAGAGAAAGAGATAGTTTACCTGTTAGTGAAGTATTTGGTGGATTAAAATAATCGATGTAATTATATTCATTAATATAATTTTTAAGGTTTGCATTTCGAAGATTGATATAAACGACATGAAAAGACTCATCTGAACATTTATTCCAAGCCAATCACAACGATTTCTATGTTGGTTGCCTTCTTTCCACGATGACAAACGATTCGAGGGGTCTTTCAAAGAAGACTTGAAATTTATAACCAAAGCAATGCCGACTGTAGAACTCGGCTTTGCATTCATACTTCAAGTAATGCCGACTTCTACAGTCGGTATTGCATTCAATAATCGAGCAATGCCGACTATTATGAAGAAGACAAGAAAAAAAAAGAGAAGAGGAGTCGGCAGTTGGGGAAAAGAGGGGATACTTGAAATAGGTTTTTATTATTTTTTTTATAAAGTACCCCCCTAGCCTATATAATGCCCCATATAATCATTAGTATCCCACAATTTGTGGAGGTATCCCCCAAATATGGGTTCTTCGTGAGGGTTTACAAGAGGTATACCCACAAAATCTTTTACTCCAAACACTAGCTACTTGTGGACGATTGATGGTAGACACTAAACATGCTAATTAGATGGCTACAAAATTCTTTGTCTATGAGAGGAATTACCCTGTTTTGAATCCAATTGTTGCACACAAGTTTTTACTAAAGCGTACTAAAATTCATATATAAGAAACAAAGCACTACTCATAAAGTCTTACAATGGACCACGATACTCGGAATTTAACAAACCACGATCGCATAAATAGATTAAGAAGATAGATATGGAAATAGAATTGTACGCATGTTGACTAAGGTGAACGGTGTTTCCCAGAATATTTGTATGAACATCATGCCAAGATGAACCCTAATGGATTGAGATACGCATCCACTGGTCTGAATCCTAATTCTAGTATCAACTCAGCTGGTATATACAAGGGCCCCAGCGGTCGATTTATTGAATATATACAAAAATAAAATCCGACAACATGATAAGATCTTTTGAATCTAAGCGCATGCTCCTTGTCAGCAGATTACATGATAGTTCCCATGGATCCTGCATTCCACGCTTTCTTAGGGGACGAAGACAGAGAGATCACACACATATTGTTATGCAATGTCTTTTTTTTAATTTAATTTTATTATTGGTCAAGTTCAATTAAAATAATGGGGATTGATCTCAATCATTCTACTTTATCCTGGTGACGACAATGCGATACTAGTGCCCCACCAAATCACTTAGAGAAACACAAAAAGTTACAAAAATAAAAACACAACGTGATATGGTGACGATTATCATGTCATTTCTAACACATGAGCTTTATCCTTTTATGAATAGACCATTTAGCTGGGTCCTTCAACTCTTACATCCAAGAAGTTTGTTTCTATCTACTTAGAATGGTCAGCGTCATCCTGAATTGTTCACAAATTTCTAAATTTTGGAGTTTTTGGTACAACTAAATTTTTAATTTTTCTCCCTTACCCCAAACTTAAATTGAACATAGTCCTCGATGTTCTAAAGATAAATGAATGAAAATATGAACAAAGTAAAAGAGATAAGGGAAGATATTACCAGCACCGTGTACCAAAAGCATATGGGTTGCCTCTCGTAGAGCGCTAAGTTTAAAGTCTTCAACCAGACCAAGAAAGAATTAGGCACAACGACACTAACCGACCATTACAATTTAAATACGCAGTCGTCATTGTCGACACCAATATACCATGACGACCCTTTCTGAAGAATTTATTGTTTCAGGATTTTGACAACTTTGTTTGGGAATTTGTTGATTCAGGATTTGGTAATTGTAATTTCATTAAAAGGAAAATTAAAGGCATATATAGATTATAACATAGCATTAAATGAAGTTAATCAATGCCATAGATCATTGAAATACGCGATATTTTCGGCCAACACTTCATATCATGTATCATGCATGAATCTTTTACCATAGTCCGTCTTATATTGTTCAATATCAAGATTTTTCTGAGAAAGGAAATCAATAATAAGAGTTAGTATTATAATCAAATAAATTGTATTTGATTAACATCTAATTGATATGTACTTACTTGTTCATAAGTTTCGAGTTGAGGATACATCTCGATCATGTCCACCAAATTCGTTCTAAAAAAAACATCGATCATAAATCATTTCGAATATTTCTTTCACGTTTGTTATTGATCTTGATTTTTGATTGTCGTCTAACGCAACAAAAACCCAGAGAATACGGTTCCAAAAAGTTGACAAGGACCCATTTATATTGATCTTGAGTTGTTCGTCATGTTTTGTGACCAACACCCACGCTCTAACTGCCGCAATATCTTCTCTGAGAGTGAATTTAGCAACCATGATTTTGTATTTTCGGATTATGAAGAAAATAAAAAAGAAATGAGAGATAATTAGTGTTTGGGAGACATTTTATGTTGAGAAGAAACTTCCTTTTATAGAAATCAAGGACCCAATGGATATTTTAAAAAAAAACACAAGCCAACTAACCATTACGTATAGGTTCATAGTTGATAGGTGTACTGGAGTCGTCATGGTACATACCTATTGTAGATGGTGATTTTTTAACAAGGGATAGAATTGTAAAATTGCGTTCTTCCTAGCAGCATGAATATAAAAGGATATGTGCATATTTATGCGCGTATTCCTAGCTTTAGAACCAAACACGAAATACTGTATCTCTACCTATATATTCTGCAAGCGAATTAAGAATACAAATTCTTCCTCGGCCAAGAAGCGTCATATCCTTAGTAGCGTATTGGACGCTACCATCCTTGGATATCAAGAAGTGTCCCAACCTTAGTAGCGTATTGGACGCTAGCATCCTTGGATATCAAGAAGCGTCCTATCCTTAGTAACGCATTGGCACTAGCATCCTTGACTAGCAAGAAGCGTCCCAGCCAACAACGCATTGGCGCTAGCTTCCTCGGCCTAGCATGCGTCCAAGCCTTGTTGCCAAAACACCAACTCCCTTGATCCAGCTAGCTTCTTGACTTTGGGCACTAGCTTCCTTTACTTTTGGCGCTAACCTCCTTGACTATGGCGCTAGCTCCCTAGCGCATTGGCGTTAGCTACCTTCACTTGGCAGCGTCCTAGCCCAACGGCGCAGAAGCGCTAACTTCCTTGACTTAGCGCTAAAGAAGCTAGCGTCTTTGACTTTGCGCATTAGCGCTATGCTTCCTTGAATAAGGTAGCGCATTGGCGCTAACTCTCTTAGCCTAGTAGTGTCTTCTCCTTAGTGCAACAACACTAGCTCCCTTGGCTTGGCAACATCTTAGCTTTTGCAGCTAAAATGATAGCATCCTAGCTGGCATCTAGCGCATTGGTTTTGCCTCTAAAACACTAACACATTGGTGATGTGAATTTTAATTTATACCGCAAGAGTCGATGAGACAGTATGCAAGTACGGTTCGTTCCACAGGGATTTCAAAATTACAATTTCTAGTTTTTAATAAATCAAAGTGCTAATAACAAAATTGAATGTTGTTTAGGAATTTAATTAAATAAAAAACTATACAAACTAATAAAGCAAGAAAAAGAAAGATCCAGGGTTTCGGATTCTACTACTTCTGATGTTGGAAATTCAAACTTAATATCCTAAACATAATACTCTCATACTACTCAAAACCTTATTGAACATAATCTCATGTTTTGAAAAATATAACGTTTAAAATTATTTATATGACTTTCGTCGTATCACAAAGATGTAATCTCCTTCGCTTACAAAAAATCAACAACCTAAAGACTATTCAGAACAGTTAAATCGAAGCTTATTTAGAAGAGAAACTATTAGTCTTCAAAAAGCACAAATAAAAAGAGAGTAATTTATGTCTAAGAAATTAAATAATACTAGCTTCCTCTCTAACCCTAGAACAATATTTAGCTATTCATGGCACAAGAAACACAAAAAATAGAGAAGAAGCCATTAATTTATAATTTTATAAGAAATTTACAAAGAAGAACTGACCAGAGGCGGGCTGAATGATTAAATAAAATTGAACGAATAAATGAATGAACGACAGTTTGTTTGCGCCTTAAAAGAATTACTTTTGCATGTACTATTTGCCAAATCTTTTGAATATAAGAGTTTAGGTCCTAGTTCTCAACAACATTTCCTAGCTATGGAAACAGTTTCTTCATCTTCTTCTCCTTCGCGCAAGCAGCAACAATGGATTTTCTTTCTGAATTTTTCTCTCTTGGTTTCTGTCCAAGCCAGCCTCCCCTTTTCTCTTCTATTCGAACCCCTATTTATATTAGAACAACAACAGCTCCCCAAATCTTCTCAATAACTCCTTCACAGATCTTTTGTTTTAATGAAAATATCTCGGGAAATATTTTTTTCCTCTTCATGATCTGAATCTCTTTCTAAAAAAAATCTCGGTGATATGTTGTTGGCTTGTTTGTGATAATCTTCTCAAAAAATTTCTCGTTTGAACAAGATAAGTAAATATTGTTTCCAAAGTTAATCTTCGAAAATAAATCCCATTGATATCACGCGATCTGTTTTCGGCAAGACTAGATTTTGTTGGTTTCTTTCCGAGTTTCCCATACTTGTACAACTCTTGATAACAAGGAAATAAATTAATCTTGTCTTAAACCGCAAATATCTCCTCCAAATCTTGTTTTCAACTCACATAGATACGAGAAGGAATTTTCCCGCCAAAAGTTGTTTCGAATTTGAAGAAGAGGAGGTGTTCGTATCAATTGATCGGGTGCCTTTAACAACTGAGGGTGCCTTTATCACTTTTTACGCCAATTTTCCCACAAAAGTTTATTCTTCCAAAAATATCTAAAAACATAAAATTCAATACTATTAGTACAAAAATAAGTTCCAGTAAATAGAAATAAGGTGGTAAAAATGTATAAATTATGTGCTTATCAATTGGTTTTGCCTCCAAAATGCTAGCACATTAGCCTGCTCTCGAAACACTAGCATATTAGCTTTTACGCTAAGGAGCTAGCACATCTCCATTTGTGCTAGCCTTGCTAGATGCTTCCCTTAGAAACGTTCCATTCTTTTCAGCGGTGGCCTAATACCAATGCTAGCCTTATATGATTATCTAATAAGCCTTCTTTCTAAGAAAGCTACTCGCAATATCGGCTTTATACACTTTCAGAGTTATCCCTTTCTACTTCTAAGCTGACTTCTATCTATTAAAATAACCATGTTACTTCTAAGCTGGTACATGACCACGAAACTTACCAGAGTCGACAGCAGTCAGTCTAACTATCAATTCAGTAAGTTGCGCGACCTGCCTTACTGACTTAGCAAGTCATTTGACTTGACTTGACCTAATCAGAACAGTAGTGGTTCACAACTCCACTACCATTCAACGAGATATCAAATACAACACACGGGGGGATTCTCATTGGGGTATTAGTCATGCGGTCTACGACAATCGTGCGTTATGGCAACACATCCACGACCTAGAAAGTAACAAGTAGTAGGACAAATACGAGAAAGTTGAGAGAACTATGAGTAGTGGTCATACAAGTCTTCCTTACTTTTCGGACATGACTCCACTACAATCTCCACAATCGTTACTCCTTCATTTCTTCTCTAACTTCCACCACTTACGAGAAATCAATGTGTCTTCTTAGAAATATAAATAGATGGCTTCATCTATTCGAGAAGACAACAAGGAAGAACTAAGATATATAGAATTAGCACTTCATACAAGAGATAATCCATTCTAATTTACACACTACAATTACTCATCACACTGAGATTTTTCAACCTTCTTTGCTTCCCTCCCCTAAGACCTACCCAATCTTCTCCACCTTTATGGTCGAAGCATGACGTGAACGGGCATTTCTTGGTTTAGGATCGTCCTGTTCGAGCTTGATCTCTCGAACCTACTTGAAAGTACTATTTTGAAGTTCATTTGATTTTACCCTAAAACAATTAGCGACCACAGCGGGAGATCAACCTCTCAATTACAAAAGCCTATTTTCAGTTATTCAAAATGGTGGATCTTAGGTCTAGAGCAGTTAAAACTCTCATTTCTGGTTCAGGTAGCAATGGTGGTAGCGATTCTGAAAACACCTCTCTTGCTACCAATCCTCCTCATACCAATGTTGCTACCGATGCAACCACCATACCTTCTCCTGTTAATACGACTACTTAAAATGCCAGAAATGTTCAAACGCCGCTCAACATTGAGGATTTGATGAAGAGACATGAAGTTCTTGCCAGAACACAGGTGGATATGGATACCACTCAGAAGGAAGTACTCGCTTGTCTCAAGACCCTAACAGAGCAATTCTCCCCAGAATAACGCCACCACCTGACAGAGCAAAACATGACCAACCTTACAGCGGCCACTAACGCTGGGACGTCAAGAACTAAAAAAAAACGATGAAGTTCATGTCATTGTTGATCGCCCACCGCAGAGGTACCAACAATCCAATTTTTTCACCTGCGAAGATCTGGAGAGACTCCTACAAAAATCATGGCAAAGAAGTCTCATCCTCGATACATCAGCATCATCCTCCTTACCCACCTGAAATTCAAAGGATTCCTCTGCCCGAAGGTTACCAATCTCCTACTTTCTCGTTATATGACGGAACTGGAAACACTCGTGAACATATCTCTCGATTCTTAGAATCGCTCAGGGAACATGAGTATAATCATGTGCTACGTCTTAAAGAATTTTCAAAGGGAAGAACTTACACATGGTACAACAACATTTACTCCCAACAGTATTTCCAGTTGGGGAGAAATGATCATTGGTTTCTACAAGAAGTACTTCTTTGTCTCCGAGCAAATCAACCTATCAGACCTGGGATGAATGTTCCAGAGGAATAATGAGCATGCCAATGATTAGTGAAGAGATTCAAAATTCAAGCGCTGGACTGTCACGATCCAAATGTGATAGAGCATCAACTAGTGGAACTTTGTATCAATGGTATGATCTATGTTTATAGTGTTATTTTAAAAAAATTACGTTTCCAGACTTTCCCTGAATTGCACGAAACCTCAAAACTATCTTCCACAAACCGCTCCTACCTTATTGGAAAGAACCAGACCAGCGAGGGAAGAAAATCGTGGAGACAACCGTGGAAGCTAGCGATTAGTCAACAAATAGTGTAATGTTCAACCATCAATCAGTGATGTCAGTAGCGAGGGGTCCAAGAGGAAAGATCCATCTCAAGCATAGTCATAGAGAAAACATTCTCCTTCTATTCCGACCTCGAGACCAGTGCCGACTCGGAGATTGAATCCATTTCAAAACACATACAAAGGTCAACGGCAGCAGCAACAAAAAATACAACCGCAACTGGAGCAAGATGTGAAGCCAAACATCATGTTCCCATATTTCCCAGTTCCAATGGAAGAAGTAATCGAACTTATCGAAGCTTGGATAGGAGACGACACCATCCAATTACCACCCCTACGATGATTTCCTATAGCTCATCAGATGACATATCCGAAATATTGTCATTATCACCTATATGTTAACCACCCAACCAGTGAATGTAATAATTTGAAACGTATCTTCAAAGAAAAGATGGAATCAGGAGAATTGCAACTAGAATATGAAGGAGTCCAAAAGAATCCCATTCATGTTAGAAATTTCACTCTCTCTAGGAAATCAACCAATCAGACAGTTCAATCTTTCATGAAACGCATGTGCAGCTTCTCTACCTCTTGAAAGGATAACGCGAGGATATCTTTGCTTCTCTGAAACATGTTGTGACTGGAAAGTGCTTGCTCTTTACAGAATATGCTCATACTCGAGCCAAGCCTCCCTTGGAAGACATGGTCAACACAAACGATAAGGAATGTAGATGGGGACTCCTCACAAAGCTTGGAGATTCAATTCGGACTTTGAAACTCGACCAAGTAAGTCACGCTACTCAAACTCTTCTGCAATCAGTCAGCCTCTGTCCTGTCAGAACTCGGGGACTCTACCTAGAAGATGACCATATCACGACCAGAAGATGTGAATCAGAAGTTGATCTTTTTCAATACTTTATGAAGTGGTTAAAAATTGCTTTTACTGAGAATGAAAAGACTCGTGAATTGTTTACGGGTCAAAATTAATGCTAATGACAAGAAGAGGCGTCATCAGCAACCCTTAGCCGTCACGACAGAAGGGACTTCATGCAAGATGCCGAATTCTAGACCTTTTCGAATTGGAACACGTTCCTAAAAATTACTAAGAGCACATAACTTCTTGCATCGGTTCCTCTAACTATTTAAGAAGAACCTTACATTATTACTGAGTTTATGCTAGGTGGTCACTACAAGATCATGAACATTGACAAGCCAGAAGGAGTAATAATTCATGGACAGTGGCTCAAAACTTACAAGGGCTGAATGCTTCACCATTATATTTCAAGTATTTCTGACGGAGAACGGAAGCGTGGAATATAAAAAATAGGGTAGAAAAGATAACTTGAGATTAATCCATGATTTGATTGAATAATTTTTAATGTGTTATAAACTATAATAGACTTGTCTCCTTTTATAGGGAAAACTTTAACTCTAGTCTTAAGAAAACTCTAGAAACCCTAACTTGCAACCTAAGTAATTCTCAAAATAAATAACTTCTCAAAATAAATAAATTCTAAAAATAACAATACCTAAAATAATAATAAAAATATAATTCTTAAATCTAATACATGTCCTACATCAGGCCCTCCATCTTGAAAAGAATTCGTCTCGAATTGATAAAATAATGAAAAACAAGTCCTACATCATGCCGACCATCTTGAAAAGAATTCGTCCTGAATTGATAAAATAACGTAAAATAAGTCCTACATCATGCCCACCATCTTGAAAAGAAATGGACCTCGAGTTCACCAGAAGCAGACGACCCATCCAACGAATAATATACTTTGAATATGTTGATGATCGTAGAGTAGAATATCATATAACAGATCGTTGAGCACAACATTTGATGTCGATATAAGTATTATTCTGAGTAGTAATTCTCTCGCAGTACTTTTGATCTTCAAAAACAGGGGCACAAAAAGATTCAATCTTGGTATTAGGTGACTCACAAGAAGGTAATAATGTTTCAGGTGTTTCAGGATTTGATGTTGGCGAAAACTCTTTATCACTATCTGGGTGAAAAGTTTATTGTTGATTATGATCGACATGAAAATTTGGATCTGCTTCACTATCATGATATTGAGGAGTATCATTGAGATTCTCTGTAAGAGCGGTCCAACTGATTAAGATTAATTTCGTTAATTCAAGGTGGCGTTAAGTTACGGCTTGAGATTCTGCAATTTGACTTTGAATCGCGGCTCTTCAAGACTAGTAAGGTTGTCTTTTTCTAGACTAATCATGATGGGATGACACAAAAAGATTAAAATTTGTTGTTTCTTTTCTTTTTTTTTTATGTGGATTTTCATCAAAGAATCTTGTAGAAAAGGTAAGGCGGGAGTTTGAACCAAGAATTAGAAAAGATGAAGAAGAAAATAAGTAAAGAAGGAATTTGTCCAAGATTCAAAGATGAATGTGGAAGATGATGACTTTTTTTTTAATACCTGAAAAATAAAAGGATAGTTGATAGAATTTAGATGAAAAGATACGGAGATCTTAATAGGTAGAAGAGACGAAAGGATAAAGAAAATTTAGATTGAAAAGAATGAGAGGATCGAAGACAGGCTCTTGATGCCACTTGACGGAGAACGGAAGCGTGGAATATAGAAAATGGAGTAGAAAAGAGAGATAACTTGAGATTAACTCATGGTTTGATTGAATAATTTTTAATGTGTTATAAACTACAATAGACGCGTCTCCTTTTATAGGGAAGACTTGAACTCTAGTTCTAAAAAAACTCTAGAAACCCTAACTTGCAAACTAATTAATTCTAAAAATAAATAACTTCTCAAATAAATAAATTCTAAAAATAAAAAATACCTAAAATAATAATAAAAACATAATTCCTAAATCTAATAGATGTCCTGCATCAATTTCCTTATTTTCATACAAAGTTTGCAATTCCTCCAAAAGGACTGAAATATGCATTCATAGTTAGGTTTTTAAGTTTATCAATCAATTCAAATATCATGATCCATTAAAAAAAAAAGTCTCTCCCTTCGTAAACTTGTCGAAACCTATCTGCTCAAAATCCTCCCCCCCAAAAAAAAAGTCCTTGAAGATTGGCTCAGTCCCTACAAAATACTCTTTTTCCATTCTTCCAAGAGCTTCATTCGCAAGCTCCAGTTCCTGAGAAAGCCTTTCAACCTCTTCTCTAGACTTAGTTACTACCTCCAAGATAGCAAGTTAACTTACTTCAGCGAAATGCTCCTGCATAACTCTCAAGTGACGACGAACCCATATGACGTCAAGACCAGAGCTATCAGCTTCATTCACGACTTCCTCCCATTCCTTGAAGACTACTTTAGAGATTCCATTCCGAGGAAGAGACATCATTTCTTGTATGATTGGAAGTAAGATGGACACGTCCTGTTCTAAAGCCCTGTAATTCCTGGAATTGTCAACGAAGAAATGACCAAATTTCTTCCATATCTTTCTATACAACTCGACATAGTTGGATGGAACAGTGAATCCCCCAACACATGAATACCCCAGAAGAATCCTACTAAAATGGAAGTCAACATTAATACCCGCATTAGGATGTTCAATGGGCACACCCTCTACTGCATTATTGTTCTGCATAACGACAACAATGGAAGCACTATCCTCAACAAGCATGTAAGCAGGGATCCTCTTATGGTTTTCAATATGGGATTATTATATACATCGGGATCAACGGAAACTCTTTCTCCTCCATTCATAAGCTCATCTATCTGATTTTGGTCATTCCCCCCCTAAAAATAAAGAGGATACATGCATATTGAGTCAAAACGTCTCAAACATAAAATTTTGAGCATGAACCATAAAAATCATCATAACATACTCATAAACATCATTTACATTCATTAAAAAGTAATATTTGAGGAATTATGTAAGTCGAGATCATTATAAGATGCTTCACAAAATACGCATCAATGACGAATTACGTTACCTCCTGGAAACTCTAAATCTGGCGACAATTGGTGAAGAATCTGAGTATGAGTCTTCCTTCAAAAGTTTTGTATGGGCGTCTACTACAACATGTTAAAAGGGCACCTCAATCGGATAAACGATCTAAGAGTTATAGCAAAAATGGCTAGCGGTGTCGGGTCTGAAAACTGTCAGAATTTTCCTGGATACTTTCTGAATTCTACTGTTGGGTTGTTTTAACGCCCCAAACAAGATCAAAACCTGAATTTTTTTCCTATGTCACAGTAGGAAATTGTTTTCTAATAAATATAGAGGGGTCAATCATCCAAATCGGAGGTCGTACGAAGATTGTACAACATTTTTCCCAAGCACTATACTTCTGAAATCTTCTAATGACGAAAATCTATGAATACTTTGCAAAATTCAAGCATAGTCATATTCATGTGAGAAATTTGAAGAGTTCATATGGTCTATTATAGTCATAAATATAGTAAACATTACTTGAGAAGGATCCAAGTTAGCGGAAGAGTCCAGCACCACTTCACCTTCATTGCATGCTTCGTCATCAACGATATCGGATTCAGAGTCTTCATGAATTTCTTATGTACGAGACGTTTTTTCAAGCTCCTTATCCCCAGACTGTTATCCATTCTCCATACTCGTGGTGTCTCACGAAGCCTCAAGAGCGTCAATAGATTCAACACCAACACTCGTACTTAAAAAAATGCTACAACAAGACAATAAATCATATTATAATTTGAAAATGCAAAAGTATCAAGTATGACGAGTGGAAGACTTACATTTTTACGAGGGCCAGTCTTGCTTCCAGGAAGAATCATTTGTGGTCCTTGCCTTACAAGCTGGGGACTACCAGCATCAGCAAAAATAACATCTGCCCGAGGACGGAGGACACACATATGCTGAAAAGAATGAAACTAAGAGTCATGACAACCATATTTTAAGATTAAGAATTTAAAGAAAAGGCTGTTACCTGTTCAGTTGCATCAATAATGAGCTCCCACTTGACTTTATTTGAACTCTGCAAGTTGGAACTGCAAGCTCCGTCTTTCTTGGAAGGGGGGGCACTCATTACTGTAGGTCCTAAGATGAATTCTTTAAAACGATTCCTCTCTTCATTCCAGAAGTGCGCGTACATGGTTGATACCCTAGGCTTCCTACCTTGACAGAAAAAAGGGATGTTTATTCCCTCAGCAAGACAAACATCCAAACTCTCCTTTAATTCTCTAAGAAACGGGGTTGCACCGTGACTACGAGGCACTTCCGGATCAAAGCTCATCTGACGAGTTGAACGATCAATATTGTATGCCTGCACTGAGTAACCTTCTGAATAAAGAGAAAGGATTAACCTGATATGGAGCTATTCATAAATGTTTTCTGACCAGGAATTAAAACATTAATCTTTTTCTTTGGTCCTGACTAGAGAACCATCTCAACCGCTTCAGCAAAAGTAGTTGATGAAAGAATATTCCCATCTCAGAACCCCAAGGCCTGAAGTTTACCTCATCCAAGACGTCTATGAAATCCGCTAAATTTACAGAGGTAAGATTACTTTTATGCCAACGGCGGATCCTTGCATATTCAATATCACCATTCAGATGTAGAGGTTTTGTCAAAGGCGTATATTCTGGAAAATGCTCCTATAACCATGCTTGAAAAAACAGTATAAACACAAGAATCGATCTTCATAATCCCATTACAAGTCTTTATATCGCGATCTAACGAGTCTAAATGGGAATACAAAGAACCACGAAATAATTTACCAAGAGGGAGGCATTCACCATCAGCAAGCGCCACGGCCAAGGGAACAACTGAAAGCTTCAATCTATCGACATGGAAATCTTCAAACGCATCTCTAGACAACCAGAGTGTCAAAAATGTCGTTATATTCAAAGGATCATAAATAGCAAGGCCGTTAGCACTGGTCTCACCCTTCCACCAGTAATCAATCCACTTCATATAATGTGCACCACATTGAATAACCCCTGGCTGAAGTTTTTTTTATCTTTTTCTCTAAAGATGTGATCATAGCAGCTTTATCTGCCAAATTATTAAGATCTCGATTAACATAAATAAACTTATGAAATGAGAAAGAGCTCATAAAAAACTTGCAATCATGTAAAAAGAGGAACGAATCCATCTAATCTGGTTAGAACATAGGTTCATAAGTGATAGGTGTGACAGAATCGTCATAGTCGATACATATAGAACAATGACGACCCATGATATCATTAGAGTCGTCATGGTCGATACCAATTGACCATAACGACCCATTCTGCCAATTTTTTGTTTAAATCCTAGATGTTTTTGTGTGGTAGGGTCGCATCGGTTTATACAAAAATACCATGACGACTCAGACACAACGACTAGTTTTGATCCCCAAATAAGTAGCCGTTGGGGTCCTTTTCTATATAAGGATGTTAACCCCATGTTATATTCAGTTGAAAACCTTAACATTATACTCAAAGTAAGAATCATTTGCAATGGCAAGTCCATCATCAACTCCCAATTCAGCTGAAGAGATACTCAGAAGACGCAAACCAACTATGCCATCATCATCAACTACCAAATCAATTAGTACTATGGAAGAAGAGATACGCAAAAGAAGCAAAAAAATAATCCAAAATCAACTACATCATCATCAAATGCGGCCACAGAAAAAGAGGTACTCAAGAAACAAGGTGAAGCCCAATTCTAACTAATGGAAAGATTAAAGTGTGTTTAGGGAGATACGGAATGGGTTAGGAACTTTTACGTCGTTTGGATCTTCCTGAAGAACATCGGTATGAGCGTATATCTTGGAATCTGGTAAAAACATGACCTTTCGTTCCCAAGTTAAACGGTAAGTACAGGAAACCACACTTTGATTACGGGCAAGAGTATGTTTCATCAAGGACCATTCATGTTAAGAAATTATACTACAAGTACAACGAGTTTCTAGTTAGGCACATAGGGGATAGGTTTGTGGCACATGATGCATATACCAAATAGAGAGGAGAGCCGTTTTATCATTTTGAAGCTGCCAAAATAGTTGAGTCTCACACAGAGAAAAATGAATAATATATAATGTGTTTAGTAAGATCGAGTTGGTATACAATTTGTTAGTCTAGTTTAATATCGATTTGACGTTCTAATGTGCTACTAGTGAACCCAAGTTCGAATCTAATTATCTTATTAATCTAAGTCTAAATGTTACTCAACGTTTATATCATTATAGGTGGTCATGGTCGATATGTACAGACAATTACGACTTTAAAGGTTAACCTCCACGGTGTTCTCTATTCAGCTCATCTGGTCACGGTTTATAGTGTAGGACTAAGACGACATCAAAGATGAATTGAAAATAATATGACCGTTGGGTTTTTTTTCTATATAATACAACCCCTGTACCTTCTCTAGAAAAAACAGCCCCAAACCTTCAATTTTCGCTTTTTCTACATCTTACATTTGTTTTTGTTTTCATTTGAAAGTAAGACATCAATGACAATGGCAGAATGGGAACCGGATGAAGATATGTATCTCGTTAAATATTTCATTAAGGTGTTCCGTGAAAATCCGAATGAAATTTATTCAACGTTTTGGAAAAGAGTGAAAGAGTTATATTATGAGCGCACCACGAATCCCCAAAACTGAAAAATGGAGAGACTTAGCGTCTCGATTCGACTACATTAAAATTTCAATTCGAAAGTTCGTTAAAATTAGAAAAATGGTGAAGACCATCATCCCCAAGCTCCTTTTACCGAAAAATTGAGTAACGTACTAACATTTAATAGTATGTGTACCTTTCTCATAATTTTATATTTATGAAATAATATTTAATTCATTTAATTTCGCTGGAACGATTTAATGGGCTATGGCAAATACGAAATGGTGAAAGAAAGTTCATTCACGCGAAGGAATATGGGGTATTGTACAATCGTGCTCGGAGGTTCATTGACGATGTTTAAATGTGCCACATACCTCATCATCCATACTAAACCTTATGTAATTCGGGATTGATGTAATCTTATTTTCTTAATAAAATCAATATTTTTTTTATCTTTCCAAGGGAGACGAGATTTTCTGTATCTGGAGTAGTCATGGTCGATACCTACAGACTATAACGACACTAGTTGGTAAAGTTCAATTTTTCCTGGATGTTTTGGTGTGCTAGCTAGGGTCGTATCGGTTTATACTGTATACCTTAACGACTCATCTCTGCCATTATTTGGGAGGGATGGGGTTGTCATGGTCGATACCAATAGGCCAATGCGACCTTAGATGCCAACGTTTGGTTTTTCCTAGATGTTTTTGAGTGTTAAGGTCGCATCGGTTCATAACATAGACCATGACAACTAATACCTGTCATTATTTGGATCGATAAGATAGACCATAATGACATTAGATGCATTTTTTAGCTGTAAAATATGTCAGAGTTGGAGTCATTAACCTCCTAAATCTGACCATGACGACTCCATCACTGGGGAATAATCAACCAACTTATGAGAGAAGGGGTTGTCAACCTGCTAATTTTTTCCATGACAACCCTGACTCTTGGAAAAGACTTTACGGGTGAGAATATTAAGGTCGTCATGGTCTTTATGTATCGACCATGACGACACCTACAATGATTTAGGCATAAACTACTTCAAACTTTCCAAAATAACACTGTCGTAACAAACAATTCAAACCAATCCAGTACCACACCTACTAAAGAAAATTAAGTTATAAGTTTAGAAACGTAAATAAACATGAACTCAAGTAACATAAAATTAAGTTGGGCCAAGAAACATAAAGAAACATGAGTTCAAATCTACTATAGCAATGTCTTAAAAAACAACATCTCCTCAACCACGAGCACTACCCTGACTAGATGATCGTCGGCTTCGCTTTGCAGAAGTTCCTTGACTTCCACGACCTCGTCGAGCATCTCCTTGGCTTCCTTCGCCTTATTCAGCACCTTCTCCTAGTTCATCATCGCCTTGGCCCTCTTCGCCTTGGGTATCAAAACCTTCTTGGATTACTTGGGTAGATGGTTTCTGAGACCTCTTACTTTCACGATTCAGATCAGCATACATTTTTCCACATGGGGGTTTTCAACGTGTGTCAAGTAGTCAATGTAGCGACCTTGTTCCTTGGTCGTCAACGGTTCTCCCTAGGCCTTCAAGCAACACAGTCCCTAGATCATAATCTTTTCTCGATCCCTTTATTTGCATTAAAATTACAATCAAGGTTAACATACTTATAAGTGTATAAATCTAACAAAAAGATAATAAGAAAGACAAAAATACTTACGACGAACTTTAATATACTAGAGTCGCTTCTGGTATCAGGTGCAGAAGTAGAAGAAGTACAAGCATTATTGTTTTTCCGTCCGCGAGGATCTATCCGTATCACACGGCCATGGGAGAAATTTTGGTACCATTCCAAGTAACCATCATTTTCCTTGTAACCTTCATTCACATTAACCCAAAGAGAGATGTCTACCTTGCTAGCATGTCTATCATCCCAATGACTTGTCCCGGTAGAGGTTTATAAACCACCTCAATGCTAGAAGCTTCGGAACTGCATTCATCAAGCTTGAGTCAGAATTTTGGTAAATAATCATCATCACGTGGATATTGAATATACCCAAGCTGGCGCATTACTCTCGACGGATCATACATTGAGAATACGATAGGGTGAAACAAAGGGCCATTGTAAAAAGAGATCTCTTGCATTCTATTAAGGTCTATCTCCCCTATACGGATTAAAGACTATATCTTGGGATGTCATGTTGTTCAAACTTTCTTGCATGGATAACGACATGGACTTATGATCCTTCTCTTGACCCCTAGTGAACATGTATTTCGCATCTCTTGGTTGAGCACTGGTTCATGCCTCGTTCACTTTGACTTCTTTGTTTTCTTTGAACAATGAAGGAAAATGTTCATAAATCCAGACCTATACAATCATCAAAACAATCAAACAAAATATTGAAAAAAAATAATAATTCATCCAACAAATAAATATGATCACTTCATTACCTGAAGTAGACTTGTATCTCGTTGATTTGAGATGCCCGTTCCCTAAATGCTTTTGTTAGCTCCTCATTCACGTGTGATACGGCGGCAGTCTCCCACGAGTATTTACTCACATCTTCCAAAGGATGCAAAAGTTGGAGATAGTTGGAGTTGACCCTGTTTCATGCGTTATTGGGAAACAACACAGACTCTAGCACGTACAAATTATAAGCGGCAGCCGCAACATAAACTTCAACCTCAGAAAGGAGACCATTATATCTTTCTTTTTTTAGGGTCCCAGAATATGTGTGCCTCAACTCCACAAAATTAAACTCTTTCCTACAGTACTTTGGTCCCATGACCAACTTGTCCTTCGTCGTCTCTTCATCTCATCTAAACAACTCCTTTGCCAATTCATTAATTTTAGGCCAAGGAAGTTGTTTATTATAGTTGTCTCCAATGGATTTTCCTTCGACCCAGATCCCTAAAATTTGTTTTGCAGTCAGGAGTTAAAGCCATCTTTCCAAACAGGAATTAGAAGCAATCGACTTCATGGTAAAAACGCTCACTGAAGCAAGATACTACGACCATATCAAACGCAACGAAGGAGTTTTGTATGGCATGATACAAACCGGAGTTCTCGATTGACTCTTTAACTATGGGATATTCATTTTCAAGTTTTCAGTACTCCATTTTTACATATGAAGACTGGCGTCTGAAAAGACGTGTGATATTTGTATGATCCTACAAAATAAAAACAAAATAGGGAGAAAGAAACACAAACTGAAAAAAATTAACAACAACAAATTAATTAAAAAACAAAGTTGAGATTGTTACGATGGTCTCATAGATGGTACGAGCCCACGAGCCGGGATATGCAAATATAACTTTTCCTCCATCTAAGGGTAAGACTCTTGCTTTTCCATTGAGTTGAGTCTCCAGAATCAAGTGGGTTGCGGGAACGTGCCTCGCTCTAGGGATTTTGCCTTGCCATTCGCTTGTGCCTCCTTCTCTTCTTGCACCTTTTCCTCCTCCCAATCATCACTACCACCAGCACCACCAGACCGACCAACACCACTAAAACCACCAGCTCCACCAGAACCACCAGCTCCACCAGCAACACCACCACCAATGGTCTCATCAACATCATCTTCAGTTTCTTCATTGTCATGGTCTGAAGTCACATACGGAATAGAGGAGACAGAAGAAGAAGGGGAATTCTCTTGTTCGTTACCTTGTTGTGCACGATCACGTATAAAAAAATATATCTCTTTCAGATATTTTCCACGATAGGGACCACCCAAGAATTTATCATTGCGGGGAGGTTTTGAATGATGAGTTGGTTGATGTTTTCATATTCCTTTCTTGGGATTCTTAACCATGCTACAATATAAAACAAACAAAAATCAAAAATTCAGAACAAACACTCATAGTCTTTGTATAGGGGGTCGTCATGGTCCAAATTTTCGACAATAACGACCCTTAGGTAAACCATGACGACTTATAGTTATACAATGATGACCCAAGGTAACATAAAAATCAATGTCGTCATGGTTTAAGGTAAAAACCGATGCAACCCTAATACACTTCGTCTCCAATGAAAATTAATAATAAGGGTCGTCATGGTTTAAGGTGAAAACCGATGCGGTCCTAATACACTTTGTCTTCAGTGAAAATTAACAATAAGGTTTGTCATGGTTTAAGGTGAAAACCGATACGACACTAATAGACTCTTCGTCTTCAGTGAAAATAAACAATAAGGGTCGTCATGGTTGAAAATCAAAGATCATGATGATTTTTCATATTTTTAACATGCATCTGAAAAGTCGTCATGGTATAAGATTTGCGACCATGACAAGCCTTTTCTTTGTAACTTTAATTTTGCGGTTTCTAACTAGATTTGCACTCAATACACAAATACAAACACATTCATCAAGTATAGTAATGGATTTTAGTTAACTTGCTAACTAATTTGGGCTATTTCTTCTTTTAATTCTTCACAATTTGATTCTTCGGTGCTTTTCAAGTTCCACTTTGATTTTTGTTCCTTTGTGATTCTAGAGTTATCTATATCTCTCTGGTATTGCTTAGTATGAGCCATGTTTGAGAAGAAGTTAATCGTAGATTAAAGTTTTTGAACCGACGATTACAAAGATTAATTGATTTCGAAATTTTTTTGGAGCGAAAATGGGGTCGTTAGGTTTGGAATATGGGAGAGATAAATGATTTTGGGTTTTTGATTTTAGAATAGAATGGAGGCTGGTGAGATAATAAGATTTTAGGATTAGTTATTAGGGAAGGATAAACTAATATTTCACCATTATTTAACACCCTCAATAATTTTAGTAGTGTGGATGGATTTCTAATAGCCCCCTATTATTCTCACAAGCCACAATTAAGCCAGCTATATAAACCTCACGTGATCCATAATGAACTCAAACATCTCACACATACAGTCTATTTTCACAATTTTCTTCGCATTTCTCGTTTCTCTATTTCACTCGGTTTAATTTTTTTTGCTAGATGGATCCTAATTTGGAAATTGACGAGGATATGGATAGGGCGGGCTACAAGGTCCGAGCCCAACAGGCTGGATTGGTTCAGGCCAGATTCCAGGGAACTTGAACTTCCTACATACAAGTATGGTTTACTTTGGTTCCAGAACACAAGTATAACCAAACAAAAGGAAAACCAAAAAGACGTGTTTTTTGATTGGGAGGAAATGAAAAACAACAGTGGAAGACAAAAAAACACTCTCTCCTCTTCTTCCTCCTCCATTGATCTCATACTCTGTAAAATAACACTCAAACTAGATTCAGAAATCTCTTCTTTCATATCTCTCTTGGGAGACCAATAAAATTTGGTTAAGAAGAAAAGAAATTTCAAAACCTTATAAACAACAAGATCCAGAACAGGTTGAAGATTCTGCAAAAACTAAAAAGAGAACACAAATCAAGTGATTAGTGGGGTTTCAGTATTACTCACTACTCCAAGCTATTACAGAAACCCATCACTCATTTATTGGTAAAGTTCTTCTTTTAATTCTTTCTCATATCTCTAAAACACTAGGTTTCTGTACTCTTTTTCAGTTAGAGATCTTGTTTTTTAGTGAGCAGTTGGGTCTGATTTGGTTGTTTAGATGATGGGTTTAGTTGGGTTTCAGCTTTTATGTCCATTTGGATGATAATTTCTGGCATGGGTTTTCACCATATGGATATATTTTTGAGAATAGATTGAGAAATTTTCAGTACTCAATCTCAAGTAGTTATTCTGTTGTAATGTAAAGGAAAGCCTCTATAAGAAGTTTCAGTGATTGGAAGATAACTGGTCTCTTAACTTTAAGACATGGGAATGAAGGAATAACTTAGATTTGGATTGGATGAAGTAATTTTTGTTTGGATATATGTATGCTGTACTGGTGTTCTTAAAGTTGGATTGAATACCGAGTAATAGTGAATTGGTTACGGTTTATTGAAATGGCGTCTACAATTAGAAGAACGTTGTCGCCGGTGCCACAAGCAAGGGCAATTAATGGGGAGGCTCATTCAGTGCCTTCTCCATTGTCTAAGTCTTCTAATACTACTCAGAACCACATTCCATCAGGAGGGTTATTGACTAAACTTTTGGGTTTGATGGAGTCTAATCCAGTTTTATATAGACTTCAAGCTATTCTTCTTGGTATTGTCACACAGAGATCATCTAGGTCCTTGGAGAGGTCAAAATCTAAGGTGTCGTTATGGAGAAGAGCATTTTTCAATATTTTCATTTTCTTTTCAATTGGTATTTTCTTTGGTTTCATGCCCCTTTTCTCCAACTTTTCTGAAAATCTCATGTCGAAGAACCAAACGTTCTTATTCGATGCCATCCCAATGGCTGGAAATGTTAATCAGCATGATGGTACCTTAGAAAGCAAGAAACAAGTATTCGGTAACTTTTTATCGAACGAAAACTCTAGCTCAGAGATATTAACAGATAAGCGGGATATGATAGATGGAATTTCTGATGTTAACTTCACTACCAAACTGACTATTGAGGGTTCAGATTTTGTGTATCGGAAGCTTTTGATAATTGTTACACCTACGTTTGCTCGACCATTTCAAGCCTACTATCTGAATCGTTTGGGTCAGACACTAAAGCTGGTGCACGCACCACTATTGTGGATAGTGGTGGAGATGCCATCCCAGTCGCCTGAAACAGCTGATATCTTAAGGAAAACTAGGGTTATGTATAGACATCTTGTGTGCAATGAGAATGTAACCACTATAAGGAACAGAGGTCTTCACCAAAGAAATGTGGCTTTGTCGCACATTGAAACGCATCATCTTGATGGAATCGTGTACTTCGCAGACGACAATAATGTGTATACTCTCGAGCTTTTTGAGCAAATGAGGAAGATCAGGTACTAAATTTTATCACTCTATGTGTCCCCATTGTAACTTCTATTGTTTATTTATTTTTCATGCTTTAATCTGGTTAACCACGGATATGATAGAAATTACTTTCTTGATTCATGATGGCACAATCAATCTGGAGACCTGAAAACCATGTGTCATGATCAGGTGTCCTCCAATTGTTACAAAACACCTTTTATTTCATCTCCTGGAATGACCACTGCTCATACCTTGTTTATGGCTTTTATTGACTCCCTTCAGTTTTTGGAATTCATAAGGGAGTAGACATAGTATAGGGATTTTTTTTTTATTTCTTTATTCCGCAAGTTTTTGGACTGCATCCTTTCACTCGTCTACAACTTGAAGACCGCGAATTTGGTAAAATTCCTTAAGATTTATTTCAGACATTGATCGTGTTAAATATCTAAGTCTACTGAAACAAGAGAGGAACACGAAAGATATCTTCTTTTACTGATGTTGTTGCTCTGTTTTACCTCTCTTCCGATGTTTGTTTTGTCTTTAATTTCTCGTTCAACATTGAAAATGCAATTGATGTACTGCAAACTCTGTAATTTTCTCGATACTCCATATGGTTATGTTTGGGCTGATGAATCAGGTTTTCTGCGTAAAACTCTCAAAACAGCGTGCGGCTGATTTGTACTACATGCCTCGAAATATTTCCCAGTAATGCACTCTAATAGTTTCCTAAAATGGTAAGCTTCTAGAAAATGTATGCCAGCTAGCTAAAAAATTGAAAATGAATAACGAAACTACGAAAGCGAAATGATAAATAGTACTTTATGATATGCTCAATTTTAGGTGTCTATTCAAATATTTGCTTATTTATTGATTAGAATAGTAGAGCAAGTAATCATGTTTAATGAGTTATTATAATTTATGCGCTTTCCTTTGGGTTCAGAAGACTACCTGACGTAGTTCTAACAACTCACTTTTTTTTGGAAGGGTTGGTTGTATTTAACTCCTAAAACTTGGAAGCAAAAGTGTGAAACCCAGCTGTTAAAAAGGGTTGGTTGTATCTAATGTTGAGGTTGTTTTCTAAAACAATAGAAATGGGTACTTTTTTGAGGAAACTGGGGCTTGTTGTGCCTATTATTCCTGTTGGTTAACTGAATTATAGGTCTACTACACTCATTTGCTATAGATACAAAATCCAGCTAGGAGTGCTCTTAAATTTTGTCTTTCTAAAGTTCTCACCTGTCTCCTCTGCTTGCAGTCGTTTCGGCACATGGCCAGTTGCCATGTTAACAAATAGCAAGAGTAAAGCCACGGTGGTAGCTCCTGTTTGCAATGCAAGCCAAATTATCGGATGGCACACAACCGATAGGAACCAAAGATTCCGGAGATTCCATTCTCATATCTCGGGGCTTGCCTTTAATAGTACAATATTGTGGGACCCCAAGAGATGGCATCGTCCAATGCTGGAACCTATTAGGCAGCTTCACAAAGTCAAAGAAGTCCTACAAGTGAGCTCTCGCTCTCTTACACATACATATATAGCAGCACACATTCCAGAGATGGAAGTTAGATTTATTCCATGTTTGTTGATTATGCAGGTGACCACACTTATTGAGCAATTAGTTGAAGATGAATCTCAGATGGAAGGTTTTCCGGATGATTGCTCTAGAATTATGGTTTGGCATCTCCCTCTAGAAGCTTCATTGTCCATGTATCCCAGTCAATGGCTGATGAAGAAGAGTCTTGATGTTATTTCACTGCTTACCTGAATAGTGCCAGTGTCATAGACTAGGCCATTGCCTAGAGCCTCAAATTGTTGGGCCCAATTTTTTCTAATTTTTCTTACAAAATGTTTGTTTTTCTTTTCTATATAGGTAGTGCTTTTACATAGTGGGCTGGCACTGTTTTTGTTGATAGTCACACTATCTAGCTGTAGTTGAAGGCCGTTTGTTTTTTTAAGCCCCGTGTTCTGCTTTCTAATACCATCTAGCCATTACCTTACTTTTATATCTTTTTGTTACTCAAATATTTAGCACAAAAACATTGCAAGCAAAATGAGTAAAAAGATGCTTTGTTGACTCGAACCTGCGACCTTTGTGAAATAAAAGGCACTAAAGTCCTTGGAAAGAATTTTATCTATTGATATTATATCCATTAGGTCAGATCCTATATACCCTCTTAAATGGGTTAGTTTGTCTAGCCAGGTGGCTGGACAAACAAGGTGTGCCATTATGGGAAATACTCGGGGCGATGGGAACTATGATGAGCGATATAGTGTTGATCGCTAGCGATCAAGTGTTGGTCGCTTGCGAGAAACACTATGTCGCTCGACCTAGTTCTCATTGTCATTGATCGTTGGCGAGAAACACTATGTCGCTCGACATAGTTTCCATTGTCTACGACCGACTCCCTACCGTCTATAAATAATCAGTCTCTCCTTCATAATTTTACATCCGCCTTCACAATTTTACATCTAAAAACACCAAAATCATCTAGACTGAAAAAAAAAATTACTGCAAAAAAAAGATCTGCCATAATGAGTTTCGTAAAAAATAAAAGAAACAGAAAAAGTCAACCAAGAGGCGGCCCATGTAGTGGACTGGACTGAAATCAGGATAGAGGTGAGGGGTTCCAAGAGTTTAGACAGCTTGGGGGCATTGGTGTAGTGGAAGGTCATATATCAGGCCATCAAGAGAGAAGTGTGTATACCAAGCTAAGAGGTGGGTTAATTGAATTTAGTACCGTGTGTGGGTGGCTCCCTAACGCAGTTAGAGAAAGAGTCAACAGATACCCGTGGTATCGTTTATATTTGTTCGACCATAAGAACCGTAGGAAAGTTGTTGTTCAAGTAATATTAGAATGTTGGTGGAAGACTACAAATATGTTCTATTTTAAGGATTTCAAATGCGGTAAGTTAGTTTGATCTCTAATTAGTTTTTTGCCTTTTTATTTTTGGTTTTGTATATGCAAACTTTAGGATTTTAAGCCGAAAATTAATTTCAAAATGTTGGTTGTAGGAGTTACGACGTTAGATGTTTATATGTTGACGGGAATACTATGCGAGGGAAATATTATTCCATATAACCAAGGGAAATGGCAAGGAAAAGATAGATGGAAACAACGCCTTGTATTGTATTCTTCTGATGAGTCAGGAAATGAAAACCACAGAAGATTCCACGCTGGTGGAATCAGATTCTCTGGGTTGAAAGCTTTTTTAAAACGCTATGCAGAGAATGTGCTCGAGTATCCTAAAGAAGAGAAAGTTGATCACTATGTTGTGTTCGAAAGAGTGTTTGTGTTATACGTGATAGGACAATGTCTTTTTCCAAATTCTAGCTCAGTGACACCTATTGGTTTTCTCGAAGAGCTTGAGGACTTAGAGTTAGCTCCATATTATGAATGGGGGTCTGCATTGTTATCTTCAATCTACATCAGACTCGGGAATTATGCGGGGGCCTTCCCAAGTTTGAATTGTTTTTGGGAAATCTTGGAGGTAATAAATAGCTAATTAGTTTATAATTTTCTTATAAAATTATAAATGTTACATTTAACTAACTAATTAAATTTCCCAATGTTTTCACAGTATTGTGGTATACTTACTTCCATGTTGGTGAACCTGCTCTTAAACAACAAGCCGTTGTTTTTCCAATTATAGAGAAATACCGGTCTGACAACTGGTTCCCACTTCAGCCAGATGGTTAACATGATTCAACAAACAATCTGAACAAGGCAAAACTTTATTCATATATCGTATGCGGACCATCCACAGTACCACACTGTAGCTGCTCAAAGGATGCTAGAGTTGAGTTTACATCGATCGGTGTTTTACAATGGTGAATTCGGGAAAGGTGTTTGGTACTTTGGGGAAAACTCCTTCTACATCTCCAAGGGAGAACAGTAAAAGCAATCAACCCAATTCCATGCGGGGAGATTTCCTTAGCGGATTACCGTTTGTTGATGCGAGATCGTCAAGAATGGCCTCATGTTGATGACTTGGCTGAGGAGGCTGTTAACGATCGGCCTCATGTTGATGAGTTGGTTCAACAAGATTAGAAAGCTTAACATTTACATGGAACTGCAACATGTGGGAGTTATGGATGTGCCAGATCTAGGTAGATTGCCATTTGATTCCGCGTTTCTTCCATCCCAACCTCCACCAGCTTTTTCTCAGCTACCTTTGTTTATCCCAGTGGCCAGGGAGGTTCTTCTTCGTCAGCTATGCCATCCTTTGACTGGGATGTGCCGAGTATCAATCTACAAGGGGAGCGTATAAGTGTTCCAGTGATTTCTCAAGCTATGCATCGGAGTATCCACATTTGGGGGTAGAAATGACAGAACAACATATGCGGGAAAGGTTGAACGATTATGATTGGCGATCATAACAAAAGGAGAGACATTACATGGGGATCCTGGAACAAATGACGAACACATTGAGTATTGATATTCCATATGGATCCAGTCCAGTTCAAGAAAGTCATCAGAGTGAACGAAGTCAACAAAGTCGAGCAAGTAACAAAGCAAATTCAGTTATAGAAGCATTCAAAGAAGTGCTACCACACCTGCCACACCATAGGAGAACGTGCAAGAAGCTTATATGACACCTGAATCTGGAGGAATGGATTTGACGACTCCAAGGGGTAATCAATTATTTGCGAAACCTTATACCCCGATTCCAAGAGTAGGAGGATTCACAGGGTATACCCCTGTTCGAGTCGTTGGGGCATTCACTTCCCAGCTTCCTTCAGTTCCTTACTCTGGTTATGATGGAACTCAACCTCCTGACGTTACTCAAGCTTCTATAGCAGCCATGTTAGCACAAGGAAACTACCCCGGAGATGAAAGATGCGTCTTTGGTCAACCAGGACATCAACCAAGAAATAATATGTAATTTTAATTTTATGCTTTAATTGAATCAAAAATATGTAATTTTGATTTTATGTATTGAATCAAAAACTAGTTTGTTTTAATTTAATTATTAATGAATTGAGTTAATTTTATTTTTCCAATTTTATTGCAAATTTAATTAATAATTTGATTCAATTAACTTAATCTCAATTACATAAATCTCCATTACATTAATTTAATACTGTACTACGCTCTTTTACAAGATATAAACTAGGCAGTAAAAACTTAAACACTTCAGTAAAAATCACTGATAATCTTTGGCCTCCTGTTTAGCTTCATTTGACGTATCTTCCATTCAATGCGCTCCTGAGAAGATTTTCCCTTATTTTTGTGAGAAATGCTACTAACTTTCAAAAAAAATTAATCTCATTTTTCTTGCCTTGACTTTTTCTTTTTCTTTTCGATGCGACTTGGTTAACATCTAAAACCTGAAGAACTCTTTTTTCATTCTTTATTTTCTTATAACCTTGACATATCTTACTAATTGCGGCTTCAAGAATGACTCCAGAAAAATCTAGTTGTGTTGCCAAATCAAGATTCACAATTTGAGTCATTTTGAAAAAAATAGTAGAATATAATTTAGAGTAGAAAGTAAAGAAAGTAGGAAAATTTTTGGTGTAAAAACATGATTTGAAAATGGTAAATTTATAGGCGAGAGATAGTTACTCGTTGACACGACTTACTCGCTCGACCAAGACTATGATGCATTGTGCATCCTCTCAAAGTTGAGCGTTTGAGAGGTCAATTTGATCATTTGATAGGTGCATAGTGTCTAATTTTGATCAAATTTGATCATTTGAAAGGTGCATAGGAACTGGCCTCAAACCTTTACTCATCTCAGTTTCTCTTCTCTAATTCTCTCAATTTCACTAGACATGTTTTCTTCATCTCTGCAATCAAATCTCTCCTAGTTATCTTTAAAAACAATATCAAACACAACCACCATTAAAATAAACTCTACCACCACACAGTAAGAAGATGTGGACCAAGAAACAATCGAGGTCCATTAGTTAAAGGAAAAAGTTTTAAGTACAAACACTTAAAAGAGCAAAAGGAAATGAACTAAAATCAATGAAATCATTTCAAAAAATCTTACACGTTTAATCAAAAATGATTTCTTAGGCCAAGTCCTATGCAATAGGTAAACTAACCAATTTTTCCATTTTGAGCCATTATACCCATCACGACAGAGTTAGAGACTATGTCAAGCTTTTGAGTCTTTGTCACGTGATAAAATTAAATGTTGTCCGCACAACCAAATCATTATCGCTAGCGATCAAATCTTTATCGCCCAGTGTTAAGAGAATTGATGTCGCTTGACATTCTCTTTGATTTTCATTTCATTCAATTACTTCATTTGATTCTTTTCTTACACATTTGAGTTTACACATGGTATTTAAACACTTCAAAAACAACCTGAAAGAGTAACTACTTAGCCGGTTACTAATGTTCATAATAACTAACACCTTTCAGTTTCTCACACACACATTTGACACACGCACATATCTAAGGAAATCACAGATTAATATCTGACTCCCCCCCCCCCCACCCCCCATCCCCCAACACACACCCCTCTTGCAAGCTTTGGATATATGGAGGAGAAAAGACACTGAGCTTGGTCCTGAGAAGAGCAAATCGATTTATAGAGAAGCCCTTAATAAAACTATCTGCCATCTGCTCTTCAGTAGAAAGAAAGCGCACATCCAAAGCTTTAGAAGCTACCAATTTCCTGACATAATGAAATACAATCTCTATATGTTTCATACGATTGTGAAAAATAAGATTGACAGTAAGATAGGTAGCACCCATATTGTCACACTACAAGACTGGTACCCTTGGTGAGAAAAACTACAGTTCATCCAAAAGAGACTGAACCCAAACAATCTCAGAAGTTGCATCTGCTAAAGCTCTATATTCAGCTTCAGTACTGGATCTAGAAACAATTTTTTTCTTTCTGGAGCACCATGAAATTAGATTTGACCTAAGAAAATAGCCATGCTACTAGTGGATCTTCTGTCAGATATATCCCCAGCCCAGTCATCATAAGAGTAAGCCTGCAATTGCAAAGAGATAAATTTCTGAACTGCAAACCAAAAGACAATGTACCTTGCAAGTACCTCAAAGTACGCTTAACTGCAGTCCAATGGTCCACAGATGGTGCCTGCATATATTGACAAGCCTTATTTACTATAAAAGCTACATCTGGTCTAGTGATGGTAGCATATTATAAAGCTCCAACAGTACTTCTATGGAATACAAGATCTTCAAATGCTAAAGCATTAATACTAGAAGTATGAGAAGCAAATGGTGTTGATCAAGGTTTTGCATAGTTCATTTTTGTCTTGACTAGAAGATTAGATATATATTGATATTGAGAGAGAAGCATACCCTCAAAATTAGCAGAAGATTGAATACCCAAGAAAAAAAAATGCAAAACACTCAAATATTTAATGAAAAATTCTTTACCAAGTGCACAGATAAGACTATCAATTATTGATGGAGAACTGCCAGTAACCAAGATATCATTAACATAAATCAAAAGATACAAAGATTTTGTAGCAGTGACCCTGAAAAATAGAGAAGTATTTTTCTTGGATGAACTAAACCCACATTTCAAGAGAAACTGACTAAGTCTCTCAAACCAAGCCCTTGGAGCTTGTTTTAAACCATAAAATGATCTCTATAATTTGCAGACATGAGTAGGTAATAGTTTATCAACATAACCTGGTGGTTTAACCATGAAAACATCCTCAGATAAGTGGCCATGCAAGAAGGAATTTTTGATATCTAATTGTCTAATGTTCCATCCTTTATAGAGAGAAATTGATAGTATCATTCTGACTGTAATTGGTTTAACTACTAGGTTGAAAGTGTCTTGATAGTCAATCCCTTCAACTTGACTATAACCCTTGGCAACTAGTCTTGAATTATATCTGTCTATAGACCCATCAACATTTCTCTTGATCCTGAATATCCACTTGCAACCTATCACATTCTGACATGCAACTGCAAATACCAATTTCCATGTGCCATTCTGTAAGAGTGCATTAATCTCCTCATCTATAGCAGCCCTCCATTTAGGATCTTTATAAGCTCCTGAATAGCATGTAGGTACATGAATATCCTCACAAACAGTCTGCACCTCTGAAGCAAACACCTTAGGTTTTAAAAATACCCCATTTTCCTCTTGCAGTCATAGAATGAGCATTAGAAGTAGGAACTGTAGAAACAACTCCAATTTTGTTAGTTGAATCAGTGACAGATGATGAAGTTGGTACTAAAGGTGGGAATTCATGCATGTCAGATAAAGGTATGTCTACTGTATTCTCAATTGGTGCAGAAGGAAATGGTGTAAGTGACATAATAGAAAGAGTGAGATTAGTAGAACTGACTGATTGAAAAAGAGTGGCATAGGGAAATTCAGTTTCATCAAACTTAACATCCCTGGATATAATAATCTTGTTTGTGCAAGGATTGAAGCATATATACCCCTTGCGCATGTGATTATAGCCTAGAAAAATACATTTAACAGATCTTGATTCTAGTTTATGACTGTTAAACGATCTAAGACAGGGATAACAAGCACACCCAAATGTTTTTAAGAAGTTATAATCAGGTTTGAGCTGAAATAAACATTCAAGAGGGGAAAGTTGATGTAACTTTGGGGTTGGTAATCTGTTGACAAGGAAGTTGGATGTTTCAAAAGCATATGACCAAAAAGAAGTAGGTAAAGAAGCATGAGATAGAAGTGTCAAACCAGTTTCAACTATATGCCTGTGCTTCCTTTCAACATTGCCATTATGAGCATGAGCATAAGGACAAGACACCCTATGTCCAATTCCACAAGATTCAAGATATGCAAAAACATTCATGTATTCTCCACCCCAGTCAGATTGAACAAGTTTAATCCTTTTATTGAACATATTTTCCACAAGACTTTTGAATTTGATGAAAGTTGCAAGTACCTCAGATTTATAAGCTAAAGGATATAACCAAGTAAATCTGCTATAAGAATCAATAAAAGACACATAGTATTTGAATCCATCAATGGAACACAAGGGTGAAACCCGTACATCTGAGTGAATTAGATCCAAATCTCCATACACATTATTAGAAGAAACATATGGAAATGGTAAAGCATGACTTTTAGCAATTTGACAAGCAGAACACATGGTGGTGGAAAAATGATCAGAAATAACAACATCTACTGAGGATAATATATGCTTCAAAGTTTGATATGCAGGATGTCCTAACTTGTTATGCCAGCTACTAGTAATTGAAGTAAATACTCTAGAAGTGAGAGCTTGTTTGAGTTGAGCAACAGTAAACTCTAAGTGATAGAGGCCATCTTTAACAGGACCATGAAGGAGAACCTTGTGGGTAGCCAAATCCTTCACAAAGAATTCATCAAGATAAAATGAAAATAGTAGTTATTCTCTTTTGTAAATTGATGCAAAAAGATCAAGTTCTTAGTAATAGAAGGCACATGAAGCACATTTGACAGAGTAAATTTGGTTTGATCATGTTGAAAAATGAAGGATCCTATATGAGTTATGTGCAAACTTGAGCCATTTCCAGTGTGTGCTTGATTATATCCTTGGTAATCTGAATGGAGATTCAGATTGGATAAGTCCGAAGTGATATGATGTGTTGCTTCTGAATCTGGAATCCAACTAGAATGAGAAGGAGATGTTTCTTCATTATAAACTGCAAAAGCCTCAGGTTCTGGACACCAGAATTAATCCAGCTCTTCACCATAATTATCAACAGAAGTATGA
>JAJJMC010025839.1:270367-312316 GCA_023531435.1 Papaver californicum
GCCAATCGTAGCGTTTTCCAGAATAAGATGTTCCTGGATTTGAATTTGATTGTAAGTATATACTCACAAAGAATTTTATTGTTAGATAAGGATTGGATAAAGACTTTAATACCTGTGTTGGCCACCATAGTTGTGCTGTTCATTATAGATAATAAAGCTTTAAGTATTGTGCATTCCAAGGATGTTGTAAGGTGTCTCCTTGCATATTTCGGAGATAATACGATCCTTGTCCCGATGATGCTTGTATTATATATGGTCCGTCCCAAGTTGGTGCGAACTTTCCAGCACTTTTGTCCCGATGGTATTCTGGGATTTGTCGTAAAACATATTGTCCTTGGACAAAGTTTCGTGTCTTGACCCTTTTGTGATAATCGTGTGCCAACCTTCTTTGATAATTTTCCATTTTCTGGAGTGCCACTTCTCGTTTTTCTTCTAAATCATCCAACTTTTGTAATCCGTATATAAATTTTTCTCCCATGCTTTTGTTCTAGTCGTGGGTAGAATGACTTCTGTTGGTATGACTGCTTCTGTTCGTATGTGAGAAGGAAGGGTGACTCTCCAGTGGACTCTTTTCTTGTGGTGCGGTACGCCCATAATGTATTATGCAATTGTTCACACCAACGTTTGTGATAACCATCCAATGTCTTCTTCAGATTTATTGCAATTGTTTTATTTGTGGATTCAGTTTGTCCATTACTTTGGGGATAGAATGGTGTGGACTTGTATTGCTGAATGTTATATGCTTCAAACAACATATCGATGTTCTTTCCTTGAAATTGCTGTCCATTATCAGAAACTATGGCTGCTGGGATCCCAAATCTTCATATGATATTTTCAAATAAAAATGTGAACACATCAGAATCTCTGATCCGAGCTAATGCTTTATCCTCTACCCACTTGGTGAAATAATCGGTAGCCACTATTAAATATTTCCTCTTTTTGGTTCCTTCAGCTAACGGACCAACAATATCTACCCCCCATTTTGCGAATGGCCACAGACTGAGTATGGAATTTAGCTCTGTGGCAGGTGCTTTGATTTTCTTTACGAATCGTTGGCATTCTTCACACCTTCGTACCATGTTTTCTGTGTCCTGTTGCATGGATATCCAATAATAGCCTTGGGTTTTGGCTTTCAATGCAAGTGATCGCCTTCCACTGTGGTTTCCCGCATCCCCATAATGTATTTCTTTGAGTATTCGAATTCCTTCCTTTTGTGATAGGCATCGGGATAATGGTCCGATGAATGATTTTCGATACAAAATTCCATCCCGAAGCTGGTAATTATCTGATTTGAGTTGAATTTTTCTTGCTTCTTGAGAATCGGAAGGTAATATGTTATCTTGTAGATATTGATGGATCAGAATCCTCCAATCTGATTCACTTGGTTGAACATGTATTTGTTGTGGCATAGATAGAGCATTTCGTATCGTAGGATTATTAATTTCTTCTGTCATATTTTCTTCTATGTTATGAAGTGCTCTTATCTGGATGGATGGTTCATATATCTTTCCGACTTTTATTGTCATAATATTAGGGTCGTTTACCATGGAGGAAATGAATGCCAAAGCATCAGCATGTCGGTTTTTGTCTCGGGATAGATGCTGAAAAATAATGTTTGGGATTTGATTTGCTAGAATTTGAACAAGATCTTTATATTGTGCTAAATCTGCATCAAATGTTTGATATTTTAATTCGACCTTTCGAATTACTAACTGTGAATCACTTGTGAGTCGAACATTGCTGATTCCTAGTTCGATGATGAGTTTTAAAGCATGAACTACAGCTTCATATTCTACTATGTTATTTGTATGTTCTTCAAATTCAAGACGAAACGAATGCGTCATTCACCCTCCCATTGTTTCGGGACCCATCAACAAAGACTTCCCACCTTTGAGAGTTTGTTGAGTTCAGAATATCTTGTGGGTCCTCTTCCTCGCACCCTGGTAATCCTTTAATCATAGATAAAAAAATAACTTATTAATGTGATAAAAAATAAAAAAAAAAGTTTTCAAATAAGTTAACTGCTTTTTTCCCAGCTATCAGACCTTGAATTTCATATTCTTCTTCAATCGGGAAATCTGCAAGGAAGTCAGCTAAAACTTGAGATTTTTGCGCGGTTTGCAACTCATAAATGATGTTGAATTGTTCTAGCTGGGCGTTCCATTTAGCGATCCTTCCCATTTTTCCTGTATTCTTCAATAATAATTGTAACGGTGCCTTGCTCGGGACACGAACATAATGTGTGAGGAAATAGGTACGTAACTTTTGAGTGGCAAAGACCAATGATAAGATGAGTTGTTCAATTTTAGTGTAATTTCTTTCTGCCGAATTAAGGGTTTTACTGATATAGTATATCGGTTTTTCTGTTTTCTCATTAGTTCGTACCATCACTGCACTGATTGCATCTTCCGTTGCCGCTGTATATAAAGTTAATGTCTCTTCTGGTTCCGGTTTCTGTAACGCTGGCAATGTAGCTAGATGTTTTTTTATGCTTTGGAAAGCTTGTTCACATTGATCGTTCCATTCAAATTTATTTTTCTTCTTGAGTATATCAAAGAAGGGTTTGCACCGTTCTGATGATATGGCAATAAATCTGCTTAAAACAGCCAGACATCCATTTAACTTCTGCACACTTTTAATACTGCTGGGTGATGGCATATCTGTTATTGTTTGGATCTTTGCTGGATCAACTTCAATTCCATTTTTTGTAACCAAGTAACCCAAGAAACGTCCCGAAGTAACACCAAAAGTGCACTTATCCGGATTAACTTTCATCTTGTATTTCCGTAATGCACCAAAAATTTCAGCGAGGTCTTGAAGATGGTCGATAGATAATTTGCTTTTTACCAACATATCATCCACATAAACTTCTAATATTTTTCCGATCCAAGGTTTAAAAATTGCATCAACCAATCGTTGATATGTTGCTCCCGCGTTTCGTAATCCAAACGGCATCCTGGTATAGCAATACAACCCCCGGGGAGTGAAGAACGTTGTGTGTTCCTGATCTGCTTCAGCAAGTGCAATCTGGTTGTATCCTGACTGACCATCCATAAAAGATAATGCCTCATGGCCTTCTACAACATCTACCAACTGATCGATGTTAGGAAGTGGATAACTATCTTTTGGGCATGCTTTATTCAAGTTGGTGAAGTCTATACAGATTCTTACTCCACCGTTCTTTTTTGGAACGATCACCATGTTAGAAATCCACGTTGGGTATCGCACTTCTCGAATGAATCCTGCACTCAGAAGCTTTGCTAATTTCTTTTCGACTGGATCGTGATACTCCAGTGCAACCTTTCGTATTCGTTGTCGAAATGATATAGCATCGGGACATATTTGTAATTCATGTTGTACAATACTCGGATCTATTCCGGGCATATCCTCCATTTTCCATGCAAATATATCTACAAAATCACGAAGTAACTTGATTAAACTTTGCTTCATGTCTTCTTTCATCAATGTTCCAATTCGCACTTGCTTAGGCCATTCTGAAGTTCCAATATTTACAATTTTAGTTTCTTCTATAGAAGTGAAAATTGGTTTTAGATTCCCGATCGAGGTTGGAGTTCCCTTTAATTGCTATGAGGGTCCTTCGAACTGCTGAATTGTTGAATTTTCTTGACTCTTGCTGCTTTCTCCTATCTCATTTGTTGACTTTTGTTCGGTGTTTCTTTTCAAATACAGATTGATCTCATCTTCCTTTGTTTCAGTCCTACGGTTTTTCTTCCTTTCACGACGTTGTTGTTCCTGCTCTTCATGCATTCTTACCTCCGCCATTATACAAAACTTCGCATCATCTTGATCTCCCTTGATCTTCATTTCTCCTTGTGGTGTTGGAAATCGCAAATATTGATGATAAGTAGAAATTACACCTTTCAACTGGTGCACCCAACGTCTCCCAATTATTGCATTGTACGGAGATGGAGCATCTACTACACTGAATCTTGTTGAAATGTTAATCGGTCCAACTGATACTTGCAAGTCTATATCTCCTTCTGGTCTTGAGGCCATTCTATTGAACCCATAAATAACATACCGGGATGGGATTAATTGATCTTTTGCGAGTCCCATTTTGCAAAACGTGTCATGAAACAATACGTTCAAGGAACTGCCCCCATCTATAAGAATTTTTCAAACATTCCACCCTGACATTGGCAATGTAAGGACTAAGGGATCATTGTGCATCTCAATTTCTTGATTTACTTCACGTGCTGAAAAAGTTAAAGGGGATGCCATCCAGTCTTCCCAGGCTTCCGTTATCCTTCCCGATACCTTAAAAATTTCATGATCTCGAATCCTTTTACACAACTTTTTATTAATTGCAGCGTTCATATCTGTATCTCGTTTCTCTGAGAAGGATATCATATTAATGTATGTTCGTTATATGGAATATGCACTGTTTTTCCTTTGTCGGGTCTGGCTATTGGTTCGGTCCTTTGAATATATTCTTTCAATTCTCCCGCATCTATCATTTTTTGTACCATCATAATAAAATTCCTGCAATTTTCTGTTGCGTGCCCTTTATAACAGTGGTACTCACAATAATCTTTTGAATGTTGCGTAACTCAGGTTGATTGCCATTGAAAATCTGGTTTAGCTTTTATGATTTTGAATAATTCAGTATATGAGATATTGAGTTTTGTAAACACTCTTTCTTGAAATCGCTGCACAAAAGTTTTATTATCCCCTTGCCGTGGGCGCTTTGATTCTTTTGGTTCTGATTTATGAGGGAATTTCTTTTGTTGTTCTGGTGATACCTCAATTGAATTTTTCATTTTCATGTTTCCTTGATTTCGTGAACTACTTCTCGGACCTTGTTCCTGCACATCTTGCAATCTTGCACATGTTTCTATTATCTCTCTGAGCTGTCCCTCGGTCTTGGGATTGTTACAATGAATTTCAATAAAAAGCTGACATCTCCGATCAGTGATTCCCCATTTGTAATGATTTATTGTTGTACTTGAGTCAACATCTCCAATTGCTTGACAAACCGTATGTCATCGGGCTGTATAAGACCGAATCGTTTCTTCTGGCCACGACGTGAGGGAATATAATCTATCTATTCCCGAATCAACGGGCTTGTTGTACATGTAAGCTTCAAGAAATTTCCTCACTAGTTGTGAATAGCCTTCAATGGAACTCTCAGGCAATCTATCATACCATAACAATGCTGAACCTGTTAAACTCGAAGGGAAACATCGGCACATTATTGCTTCATGTCCGTCCCATCGTGACATCACTCGTCTGTAATACTTTAAATATGAGGTCGGGTCCTTCGTACCATCATAACATTCAAACACAGGGATACTGTACTCTCTTGGCAATGGAACACACGTCAACTGAGCCAGCGGTGTGCGCTTAGCCTCTTTCAACACTTCTTCTATTCTTCCCCCTTCTTTATTTTTTATTCCTTTTATCTCTTCTTTCATTTGCTCCATCGCTTCCATACATTTTTGCCATTGTGCACGTTGAATTTCATGATTTTTAGTCCTTTTATCCCCTCCTGGATCGTGATGATGATCCTACTATTACCATTCTCTGATCTTGATTTTCCCTTTCATTTCTGGGTGCACGCCTTCCAGAAATTGTTTCTTGACTTCGTGGTCCAGTTACAGCCTGTCTCTGTTCACGTTGAATTGTATTTTTTAAGGCTTCATTTTCTCTGGTTAATAATTCAATTTTATCATGACTGTCCCTTTCTTCTCTTCTTATTTCATTCATTTCTCTCATCAGATTTTGAAGATAATTTACATCATTTGTTGAGTTCTCATGATGTGACAGCTGATTTTGTGATATGGCATTTGGTGTTAATTCATGGATAGGTGAATGATTTCCTATATCACTCTGTTGTTGTTCTGGATCACTCTCAACTTCCCTTTGTCTGTAACTTTGCCTATCGTTACTGTCTTGGTTCCCAGAGCCTGCTTCTTGAGACATATTTCTTCTGGATTTGTTGATTATTTGCTTTCTTCTCTTGAATTCTAATGATCTTTTAAAAGTTAGCCAAATAACCTCTCAACAGATTATTAAAAAAGAAAATGACAGAAACTAGCTTTTTGATCTTTTAAAAATATGTTTATGATCAAAAATTTAAACAGACTCATTTAAACTTGAAAGTTTTTCCTTTTCAATGAGATACCATTTCCATTTTTCATGTCACATAAAGGTTATTACGCGAAAAAATCACTTGCTGAGTCAAGTTAAATTAAGCCAGAATGCTGCTTAAAACCACCAAATTCTTTTTACTGAATTTCTTTATCTTTGAAATACATCAATAATAGAAAAATCCATTTTTCATGAACAGGTAGGATAAATCCTTTAACCCATCCCTGTTTCTAGCGCCAAATTGTTTATGCCAAAATTCCCATTGACATTAACAACCAATGATTTAATGACAATACAGTAAACATAAGGATTCTAACTTACAATTTGATTCATAGAATCTCTTTTAAAACCAATGATTTGATAAACATTTTAACAATCCATTCAATTACATATCATAAATCTGATCAAATTACAGTTATAAATCCATCATCTTTAAAAATCAAGAACATGAATCATGAATTTCCCGTTTCTCAATTCTAATCTTACACAGTATATACACACCTAATGATCTTTTTTTCCTCTGCTTTGATAAATCTTCCTTAGCCTTTCTCCCTTCAATTTTCCGACCCCTTCTCTGTTGAATGCTCTCTGCTATTTATAGGTTTATTAGTGGGTCCCTCTTATCCCGATGCCCTCTTTCATTCTCCTTATTATCTTTGGATCGGGATGATTATACGATTGACAGGTCATGCCTTTTGCTTTTTGGTCTGTTACCTTGTATGATTTACACGTGTTCTTCGTTTCTTGAGAATCAGCTTTGTCCCGATCATATGTGTCAGACGTATGATTCAAAGTAATTATCGTCTTACTTTTTCGCTTCATATCCATCATTACTTCTACTTTCCCGTTCCACGTTCATTATTATTTCTACTTTCCCGTTCCACATACATCATTACTTCTACTTTCCCGTTCCATAAGCATTTAATGCTATCTGTTTCGATCAGTGTGATATTACTTTCCCGATCTTATGTGTCGATCATGCAACTCAGTCTTTCACATCTGTCCTTGTTCGATCCTTCGATTTGGCTTTGATTGTGTGTTTCTCATTCTTCTTAGTTTCATTGTCTCCTTCGTTAATTGTTTTACACGTGTCGTCCTTCTTTTATTTCCTAACAACTGTTACCAAAGAAAAGGACAGAACAAATGTTGTCCTTGTATTTGCTAACACACAAGGAATGTAACCATCCGAAAGGAAGAACCGACATATCTTATGAGTGAATTCAACTCTACAAACCTCATATTTTTTCATAAAAAGCACTTCCCATAAAATCCATATAACAGATGATATATTCTTTTTTCTTCTTCTGCAGTTTTAGTTGCATTCTTTTTCTTTCCTTCCAAAGAAACATGATACAGAATTTGGATCTCTTTCTCCTTGCTTTTATTCATGGTTCTTTCATCTCTTGTATCATTCTTTTATGCATGTCCCTTATTTTAATATATCTCGTATTTGCCATTTTTCTTACTCTCTTGTCGTTCATATTGGTCGATGCTTATGAGCTATTCTCTCTGCTTCTAACGTTGTTTGGAACCTTCAAAGACAATCTCCAATTGGGATTTGTGTTGATTCTCTTCTACTCGATACGTTCATGTCTCGATATTGTATCGAGACTCAACCCTTCATTTATACATGGGATTTCAAGGATTGAAGATTGGGTTAGTTCAGCAGTTAGTCATGTTAATAGGCTCTAGTCGACTCGTCCCAACTTCCAACTCTATGAGCATAAGCACGACATACATAACTTGAGCATGACCCGAGAAACTTCATTACAAGTCGCTGGAAATACATAGTTGGATATTGTACCTTTTCTTTAGAAACAACTGAAACCTTATATACAAGTAAAAGGAACAAAATTTGTTCACGCGTTGCTCAAGCATTTTTGATTTAGCAGCATCATAATCAACCATGATCTCAAAACTTCTGGTCACTTGTATAGACTCTATTGACGTTCACCGTACAATTGTTTTTTGCCGCAGCAACTTCCTCTACTCTGGCGAAGTTCACCGCACACAAAAAATATTGCAAGCAAAGTGATGTTCCGCTGATTCGAACCTAAGACCTCTATGAAATACAGGGCAGTAAAGTCTTTTGAAAGAAATTTATCTCTTTTTTTACCCATATCCATCGTTCAGGAATCAGGACCATTTCTCATCTCAGTCTCTCTTCTCTACCTCCTCCTCTCTCAGTTTCACTAGACATGTTTTCTTCATCTCTGCAATCAAGTCTTTCCTTATTATCTTTAACAACAAAATCAGATACAACCACCACTAAAAGAAATTCTGGAACTTTGTTAACAATAAGATGTGGACCAAGAAACAATCGAGGTCCATTAGTTAAAGGAAGAAGTTTGAGTACAGAAGCAATGCAAGCAGTTCAAGCACTTAAAAGAGCAAAAGGAGATGAACTCAAAATCAATGAAATTATTTCAAAAAACCTCTCTCGTTTGATTAAAAATGATTTATTAGCTTCATTAAGTGAATTACTTAGACAAGGTCATTGTGAGTTAGCTATGAAAGTATTTGTGGCAGTTAAATCAGATTTATATGTAAAGACCAATGTTTCTCTTTATGCTGATATTGTATCTGCTTTGAGCCAGCATGGTATGTTGCAAGAGATTGATAATGTGATTTCTGAGTTGGAGTTTGAAGTTTTGATGGGTGATGATAGAGGACTTTCTAGATTGATTAAGGGTTTGATTTCTGCTGGTAGGAAGGAGTCTGTTGTTAGGGTTTATAGGTTAATGAAAGAGGGGGAGTGGGGATCTGGTGCAAGTGTTGATGAATATGTTGTTAGGATTCTGAGTAAAGGGCTCAGAAGAATGGGTGAAAATGATGTTGCTGATGAAGTTGATGCAGAGTTTGGGGTTTCTATTGATGGGGTATTGGAGAAATTGAGTGTATTGGAGGAATTGAGTGTTTGAAGTAATGTAAATGATATTAACTTGATGATTTTATAGTTTGGTTCTTTAGATTTCATAGTTTGGTTCTTCACTTGTGGTGTTTGAAGTCACCAAGTAATCCTAATTACATTCCACCCAGACATGCTGTTATCTGCATTTATATGTTTATAGATATTTATAGATAGGTAAAAACCAGCCATTATTCAGACATGAATTGTGATTTGTATAAACTTATATTTCAGTAAACAAAAAATATGTTCAAGGACTTGTTTTGATAACCAGTTTGGTTCCTGTCAAAAAAAAAAGACAGTTGTGGTTCAGCAAAAAAATAAGTGGATTCACAGTCATAGTTCAGATTTTTATTGTGATTCCTTGCATAGGTTTAGGCATGGGCAACTTTTATTAGTTCATCCCATGTGGTGATTTTTTCTCTAGGTTTGCCTTTCTGACTGCCTTTGTGCTTCTCTCTCATATCGATCTTTTCCCACCCACTAAATGGCACAAACTTGATATTTTTGCTGTCAAGTAACTGAAGAAGCCCATCTCTTCCTGGCTTTGGCGTGGTTGGTGGTGTCAAAACTCCTTGTTCTAAGTCTTCATATATGCTCTCAACCTGATATGATCTCGTTTAAGTTAGCATTTCAATGTTATGAATATACTACTAAAAAAAACAACCATCTTAGGGAATTTCTGCTGACAAGAAAATTTCTTAGGGAATCAATCAGTTCAAATTAAGAAGGAAAGATTTGCTTACTGTTTCTATGGCACAGTAGAGGTTTGTTCCAATGATCCCAGTAGGTCCTCTCTTCAACCAACCAACAACATACAAACCCTTATCAAGAACTGATGCATTGCTTAGAACTCGGCCTCTAAAATTAGGAACGATACCTGACAAAACATTTGATGGGGATGGTGAGAGAAAGCATTAACACAAACTTAGAAGCAATGTTAATTGGGCATTTAGCAGACATAATAGATAGGGAATTACCCCAGAGACAAGGGTCTCACATTAAAGAGAGGCAGCAAAGAAGATAAGAAGGTTTAACATCAAATTCAGTAGTGTTTCAAAATTGGCGATGATATGATCAGCCAGCGGATTCCAGTTCAATTCACCAAACCATCAGAAATCAAATTTCTTAACCCAGATTGTTCGCTTATTATTTTACAGACATAAAAGAATAAATACAAATTCATAAATTTCAAAAATGGCTACCATTGTTTACCTTTACGTTGATCAAATGGCAAACCATCAACAGGCACGGATTTATAACCAATACTTTTCAGGACTAGCCTGCACAATGAAACCAACACACATGTAATGAAATCTCTAAGACCTACATAACTACTATAGTACAACTATATCTAGCTGGTTTTTATGTTAACAAATTCTGTATTGGGTGATATTAGCATCACAACTTGCAGAAACATAAAACTGAGTTTTGAATTAACCAATTCTGTTTAGATAATAATACCCGCATTCTACTTCTTCAAATTGGCCAGTACCCACAGCAGACTGTTTACCAGATTCACCATTTTCTACAAAAGAAATGAACCCAAATAAATCTAAGTTCTGGAGTCATTATAAACCACAAAATGCTGAATAGTAAAGTTGTGATTCTTGTCTCAATATAACAAACCTTTAAGAACTGTTTTCTCAAAATTTACACCAGTGACTTGACCATTTCCAGCATCAGAACTCAAGAATTCATCTGGACTTCGGAAAAACATAAAATGGAGTTCTCTCTCCCCTGGAACGGGATGACGCTGAGATATTGCAGCTTTGGAGAGCAGCTCGTGAACTCGTCTTTGAATTCGGCTGTTCTTCAGTTCTTCCTTGAACAGTGACAATACCAAATTATCAGAAACGAAGTATAAGAGTTACTATTGAATTTTCATGTGTCATTACTTTAAACACAAAATAAAAGTATAACAGCATCTGCTTCTTGACTTGTAAAACGATACATACCTCATCAGCTGGTGATTTAATAAGATCAGCTTCTTGAATGTTAACATACAGATCTTTAATGCCTGCAACAAGATAGACTCATAAAGACCATAAGCATAACCAGAAGGAAGGCCCAATACAATATGGATCCCTTTCTCAAGATACTAATATAAACTTGGAATGTGATATGCAATATCGTATACTTCCCTAGTTCTTTTTCTAAAAGGTACACCATCAACGTATTCTGCGGTGCTTAAAAGGGTAAAGAAAGTCTTTAGCCTTATGCAACTGTAAGTCAGCATGTATAATAAGAACATCGGATATTCAAATGCTTTCAATGGCATCAAATATCAAATGTTTTCAGTCTACTATAACAATCCACAATATACTTGTTTGTGTACGAGGTTACTCATAAATTAGCAGCAATTACCAAGAAGTTCGCGCAATTCTTTTGCAGTACAAGCTGCTTGTGCTGGTCCACGTCTCCCAACCAAATACACTTTTCTGTAAACCAATTAACAGGCATATCTTTTTAACAAGTCACAAGGATTACGTAAAATATGTATGATGGCATCAAATATGAAAGCAAGCAAGCCGCACCTTATAGAGCTTTCCTGCAAAGAGACTAGTGCATGGTTCGCAATATCAGTGGTTGCTAATTCGGCTGTTGGCCGTAGAAGAACACGGGCAACATCAAGGGCAACATTACCCTGAAACTCAACAAACCCAAATGTGAATCAGTATATATATTTGGTGTATATTTATATAAGCCATGTAACATATGAACTTTTCATAAACGTCAAAAATCTATTGAACTCTAATCGCAAACTCTCTAACTAATTGCCATAAAAATTCTTACTTTGAGTATCTTTTTCTATAGATTTATACTATCTTATAATCTCTGATACCTTTACCACATTTTGTATTTGGTGCTTCTGTTCAAACAGTCACTTGGCTAGTTGCATAGTGCTGTTAATTCAACGTGCATCCTCTAGAAGCAGGGCAGAGATATGACATGATCAGGTAGACTCAAAGAAATACATAAATATTTATATCATGCAGTTAGTCTACAACAACTGTTACTAGAATACAAGCTTTACATTTGCAGATTAGCATCTTCAGTACGTAAAATTGAATATACCTGACCAAGAACTACTGCTGTCTCAGCACTCTTCAAGTTAGGCCTCAACTGGCTGAAGTCCGGATGCCCATTATACCACCATACGAATTCTCTAGCTGAGTGTATCCCAGCCAAACCCTAAATATATGTGGAAAGAAGGCCAGCCAATATCAATATTAACGGCAATTTTGAAGTTAGCACTTTGTAGTTCTTATAGAAGATCTATACAAAAACCAAACTATCCTCGGACAATACTACAATTTACAAGTACTACTCTTTATAGTGTATAAGACATACTTCTCCAGGAACACCCAGATCTCTATCAGTTTCGGCACCATATGCAAGCACCACCTGTTCAATTTACCCCAAGATGGTAAGAAAGAGGACTACTGTTGAAAAAGGAAATCGAAGAATGAAAGATGATAAAGTTAATCGACGGCACTGTTCGCCTATAGCTAGTAACTTACCACATTATACATCTCGCGAATTTCAGAGAGAGAAACCGAAGTCCCAAGATTTACGTTTCCAAAGAAAGAGCACCTCTCATTCAATCCAACCCGTGATAACTGATTGATCACAATCTGTTGCAAATTTCTGGTAAAAATAAGCTCAATTAAGAAAATTACTTTGCCACAAATACGCTCCTCCGTATAAAAAACTACATATTGTTAGTATCATTAAAAAGATCTACTGCTTCAAGAAACAAAGGAGCATCTATCAAACATATTCGAGTTAAAGATGGTCAAATATATCCAATTTCTTTCATGATTTTCAAATACAAAAACTACACAAAACATACATACTAATCATTCTTAGAAATCATTTCATATGCAAATTTAACTAGAATTCAAGAATCTGCAAAATTGACTACCCTAAACCAAAAAGAATAAAACCCAATATGGAGATATTTTAGGGTTTTATTAACCTTGGTTTCTTGATGATCAGGTGCTACTCCAGAGCGAACTAATCCAAAAGGCGTCGGTAATCGATCAATGATATCAATTTCGGCTTTTTGATGTGCTTTCAATAACTAACAACACCAAAACCAAAACCACATCAGAACCCTTACTAAATTATTCAACTCCTTCATTAACAATAATCAAAACAAATGCCCAAAAATACTTGAACCCTAAACTCATATTTCACAAACACCATCGACAAATTATATCAATTAGACAAAGAGAGAGAATGAAATGAAATCTTACCCTCTCAGCAGTATAGAAACCAGCAGGGCCACTACCAACTATACAAACACGTAAAGGATGAGAAGAGAGAGATGAAAATTTTCTCAAAAATAATGCCCTTCCACGAAACATCGCCATTTTCTTTGCCCCTGCTAGGCATGCAGGAAAAAATTGCAGCATGAAAATTTTCTGCAATTGCTTGGTTTACCTGTGAGTAGTGATAAAATTGCATATTCAGAATAGAGAAGAAACTTTAGCTCATCACATGTTTCAATAGATCCTTACAATACTGATTCTAAATCGGTTCAACAGTAACAAGCTGTAAAACAGTCTTAAGGTAAAAATGCTTCTTAAATCAGTTCTAAAACAGTTTAATCAAGTATATCGAAAGTCTTCATTATCGTCTCTGTCAGACACATCAGCATCTTCACTATTATTTTCAGGTTCTATGTGTTTCTTGAGACCTCTTCATAAGTCTTTCGAGAAATGGAATCTCCCATGCATTTCCATAATTTTTTACCTGTTATAGCTTGATCTATTAACGGCCAAGAAGAACATAATCCATGGTGGTGGTCCATCTAAGTTGTTTACCCTAGGTGAAATTCTCATGGGGATAATATCCATTTTATTTTCTGGCGCAGATATGAATCCATTTAGTAGTATGAGCTGCTATAATATAACTCTAAAACAGATAAAAACACTCACTCCTTAGCACAAATAAAGCTTACCTTCAAGAATTCAAATTGTGGTATATAAACACTAAGAGCCTGTTTCGTCTAAATTTCAAAAATTGTTTTCCAATTCTGTTTCTATCGTTCTCGAAAACAGGCTTTTTCTTTTGTTTTCGTTTTCTTTTAGATTCGAAAATATGTTTGGTATAATGGTATGCATTTTTTTTACAAACAATAACTTCGTGTAAATACAAATCGACAGACACAAAAAGATTCAAAAAGAAAATGATAATGATAAATGAGGAGAAACAAAGGCTGAATGCAGAAACAAACTTGGAAAATGCACATGCAATTTAAATTTTCACAAACTTTATCCATAACATTGCATATGATGATAAGGTAAGGCAATCAATGAATCACAATGGTAAACGATATAGCGTCGAAGGTAATGTATTCTTTCCTGTAAGCTTTATAAAAAACCTCTTTCACACATTAATCTATCTATCCAGCAGTAAAATCAAACTTAGTTCACCTGGCAATAGAAACGGAAACTGTCATAGCATGCTCTGTGAACTCTCTAAAGGAGTTTGCCTTTTTCTATCGATGTTTCAACGAATAACAATAACTATGACTATATAACAGTTAGTCTACCTAGTATCTCACATACTACTATATCTTCATCTTGAAGAACAATAACGTTACCACTACTACTAGAGTACTAGTAACTGTAGATGCCAAAATACCATCATCATTATTATCACAAATGGTACCCGTATTACATTTGCTTGGTTTACCTGTGATTTGTGAAAAAACTGCACATTCAGAACAGAGAAGAAACTTTAAATTATATCATGTTTCATTAGATCCTCACAACACTATTTCTAAATCGGTTCAGCAGTAACAAGCTCTAAAACAGTCTTAAAGTAAATATACTTCTTAAATCAGTTCTAAAACAGGTTTGATCAAGTATATCAAACGTTTTCATTATCGTCTCCGTCAGACACATCAGCAACTTCACTATTATTTTTAGGTTCTCTGTGTTTCTTGAGACCTCTTCATAAGTCTTTCGAGAAATGGCATCTCCAATTCATTTCCATAACTATTACCTGCTATAGCTTAATCTATTAACGGTCAAGAAGAACATTATCCATGATGGTGGTTCATCTACGTTGTTTACCCTAGATAAAATTCTGATGGGGATACAACTTTTACTATTACCTACCAAAAAAGGAGATATCCATTTTGGTTTCTGACGCAGATATGAATCCATTTAGTAGTACGAGTCTATGAGATGCTATAATATAACTCTAAAACAGATAAAAACACTAACCCAATAATTCAAATTGTGGTATAAAACACTAAGAGCCTGTTTGGTTTAAATTTCAAAAACTGTATCCCAATTCTGTTTCTAACATTTTCGAAAACAGACTTTTTCTTTTGTTTTGGTTTTCTTTTAGATCCAAAGAGATGTTTGGTGTGCATTTTTTAATACAATAACTTCGTGTAAATTCAAATTGACTGATGCCGAAAGATCCAAAAAGAAAATGATAATGATCAATGAGGAGAACTAAAGGCTAAATGCAGAAACAAAGTTTAGAAAGGCACACACAATTAAAATTTGTCACAAACTTTATCCATAACAATGCATATGTTGATAAGGTAAGGCAAGTAATGAATCACAATGGTAAATGATATAGCATCAAAAGTAATGCCTTTTTTCCTGTAAGATTTATAGAAAACCTCTTTCACACACTAATGTTTCCAGCAGTAAAATTAAACTTGGTTTATCTGGCACTTGAAAGGGAACCTGATATAGCATGCTCTGTGAACTCTCTTAAAGTGTTTGCTTTTGTCTATAGATTTTTCAAAGAACAACAATACCAAAAACTATATATACCGGGGAGTCTACCTAGTTTCTCTCATACTACTATATCCTCCTCTTCAATAACAATGGCATTACCACTACTACTAGTAACTGTAGAAGCCAAAATACCATCATCACTATTATTATCACAAAGGGTACCCGTATTACATTTGCTTAGACCGAATTCAAACCTAGAAATCTCTCATGTGCATAGTTTTGCTTTTTCTCAAATTTTCAGTAATTTTTTAAGAGAGATTTTAACAAACAGATTAAGGGCATCCAATTATCCAACCTAAATTCCTAATCAGTAACTTGATAATAATCGTTCTCTAATCGAATCAAAGAGGACAAATTTATAATGTGGTAGGGGAAGCTCTGTACCTCTACTGAAGGAAGCCCATGCAAAAGCAGAAACCCATTTTTCAGGGATTACAAATATGAAAGAGACAGTCATAGAAGAGAAATTGGGAGAGGGAAGATGTTGGGAGAGAACATACCTTTTTGAACTGAAAAAAGCACTTCTCTTCAAATGCTTCCCAGGGATCGGAATTTGGGGACTAATGAATTATGAATACCTCTCAAAGACGGCTTCTTGTTGGCTCACAGGTTTAGGGCTTGTTAAGGCCAGTTACTATGCACCCTTGCTATTTGGTCTGCCTAGAACGATTTTTTGGACCGCCCATAGTTTAATGGGACCATCCCCTATTTTGCTAAGGTCGTTAGGAAGTAATTCCTGACTCCCTATAGTTATAGAATTTTATTAATGATAAAAATATTCTCATTTAATTAGAAGATAATAATTACAGTTAGTTAAACTTAGTTAATGTTAAGTGTTAGATGAGATTAAATATGTGTTAGAAGGTGAATGTGTTTTTCCCCCAAACTCAACCCAAAATTAGGATTTTTTTGAGAATACCGAGACCACAACGAAGAAGATGAAGATTATAATATTTGGGATACCCGGGAATATTTGTTAATGTGTTTTTGGCTTAAATTTGGTGAAAATTTCAAACTTTATAGCTTGGTTTCGGCAAGCTCGATATAAGTTCGGCTAGTATAATGAAGAACACAGATAGCCGAACTATCAGAGTTCATGGTAGTAGCCAAACTATTAGTTAAAACTATTGGTAATAGCCGAACTTAGCTGGTGGTAATACTAATGGTAGTATCCGAACTGAGATGTTCGGTTAGGACTTTAATAGAGTTTCAAACCGAACAATATGATTCCTAGCCGAACTTCCAATATAATAAAAAATTGTCAAGTAAAAAAGTTCGGATATCTCGATAATAGGATTTTTTAACCGAACATTTTCAATTTACCAGGTTTTTTTGTGTCAGAAGTTCGGTTGGAAATTATTTATTGCAGGCAGACGAACATTTATGATTTCACCAGCGATTGTTGGTGTCAGAAGTTTGGCTAGGGTTGATATTTTACTCCCTAGCCGAACATTACTCTGGATTGTGCAATTCTTAGCCGAACTTATTCTCTCTAGCCGAACATTTAATAATTCACCATGGATTGTTGGTGTCAGAAGTTCGGCTAGGGTTGATATTTTCCTCCCCAGACGAACATTACTCTGGAGTGTTCAAATTTTAGCGGAACTTATTCTCTCTAGCCGAACATTTAACAAAATATCAAACAATTTTATCATGTAGAAAGTTTGGCTATCTCGATAATAGGATTTAATAACCGAACTTTTCTTTTAAGTTCGGTTTGTTATGTAATAGGCTTTATGAACCGAATTTTTTTACCGAACTTGCGAAATTCATTAACTAAAGTTTCAAACCAAGGTACGAAGTATTAACATCAAATACAAACCAACTAACGAAATTCAAACCATGTAATTGTTATAAAATACTGAATTCAAACACTCATTCACCATGTTGACGATTGCGACGAATTCTTTTACCACGTCCAAGTTCTTCGTCGGATGGGGTCTCATCTCCACTTGGCTCCAACATTATAGCAGCAGCCGCACTTGAGCTTTCCCCACGTAGTCCCCTTCTAGTAGTAGCAGCAGCAGTTGAATCTCCCCCTTGTACACGACTCCTCTTGGGCGCTTTCTCCTTGGCTCAACCTCATTGTTTGTTATGACCTTGTCCCATTCGTTGTAAAGGGATGTTTATTCTTTAGTCGACACAGGGTCTCCCGTGTGAATTTTAGCCATCATTTTCCTAAATAGCTTCCTACCCGCCCTAACCTATTCAAAGTTAAACATAAAAATAAGCTATTTTAGATCAAAGTTTATAACACTTCGAAAAACTTAAAGAGAATAACATTATTTATTTACCACACTCTCCAAAGCCTTCGCCGCAAGTAGGCGTCTTCCCGGTTTCAACTCCCTTATCCTTCTCCTTTGCCTTTCCCTTCTTATCCGCCTTATCCTGTTCAACATGATTTATAATAGGGATGAGTAATACCTAGATACCAATCCATGTACCCTTATCCATAAGCACTTTGGGTACCCTCCTCCAAAGATATACACTCATCTTCATCAATAATGTACTCAACCATGTTGTTACACATCTATGGCGTTGGTTGTGGGTCATGACAGGGATTAAAAAAATTGGCAGTGTTCTTTGTACCCATCTTCAACAATCTAAAGTTCTCATTCACCACAGTTGGGATAGTCTGCACACAAGCGAGTTGGCTAAATACTCTTCGAGGGTTGTACATCGAGTAACCACCAGGGAAGAACAATGGCCAATAGTAAGCCGCACTAGCGAAATCTCAACCTCAGCAAAAAATTAGGGGTGAAAAGATACTTCATGCACTCTCAAATCATCCAACACTCTCCTCATGTATGCCAACAGATTCTCTTTAGCCTTTAACTGTGTGCGCTTGAAATCATACTTTCCGGCTGTCGACTGCCCATCTTTCCAACATTTCTTCTCATCAGGAAACTTCATTAAAGGGAAGTGGTCGTACACCCACACCTAAAGAAAAAAAATCAATTTTAACAAAAGTTCGGTTAGAACAATAATTCAATTCTCAACCCAAGAGAGTGTAGTAGCCTCCGATTACCTATAAGAGAGTTTAGTAGCCTCTGATTCATGAAGTATTAATCCGATTAGCGCTCCTAAATTGGTCTTGAAGGAACCCAAGGACCATAGTGCCCCAAGAGTAATCATTAACCTCTTCGAGGGGATACAAAATATGGAGAAAATTGGCATCTACCCTGTTTCCAGAAGTGTCGAGAAATATAAGGCTTCCTAGATGATACCACAAGTAAGCGGTGACATGTTGCTTAATCTTGTCCTCGTCCATCACCAAATCTCCTCTATGTACTTTATTTCTTGTCCCTCAGAATTCCCTCTTCAAAACGACCAACTTGAACTTCCTCAACTTCTTGATAGGACGACCTTTGTTATCAATTTCCATCAACTTCATACCAGGTTCAGGATCCTTAAAAGAGCGTGTGAACTCCAACTTGGTCTTACTTCGGCTCCACCAAGTGTCTTCTCCGCTAACACTTCTAGATCTTCAAAACTCATCTTAGCTTGATAGCATTCTGCAACACATTTCTCATCACGCTAAGTCCAGTGATCCTGCGCACGTCATCAGGAGTGATACACGTCTCACCAAATAGGAGGTGCAAAGTATCTGTCTCTGGGTAGAACCTCTCGATAAACGCTGAGACAGTGACACTGCCAAACTCAGCGTGTGCATAATGGATAGTAGACCACAAAACACATGATTTGACTCTCTCCACCACCTGTTCATACGCATCCTTTATATTTCATGAAACCACCTTCTGGCGTCTCAAAAGTATAGCCGCATTGTTATGATCCTACAAAATTAACATAATCATTAACTAACTAACACATACGAAATCATAATTAAGAGAACATAATTAGGAAAAATATATATAGTTAAAATTCAATACCTTGGTCGAGTAGATTTTGGCAGCCCATGAGCGTTTGCAGCTGAACAACACTTCGCCTCCATCTTCTGGCGTACCACGAGGTGGGCTAGTAGGAGTTAACACAAATCATCATCAGGAATATGTGTATATCTAGCACAAGTTGTCTTAGCCGTCTTCTTCACTTTAACAACAACAAGAGAAAGATTTCGTTATGGATCTTCCTCATTATCTTCCTCTTCCTCTTTCTCTTGCTCTTCCTCAACTTCATGTTCTATCTCTTGGTTCACTTTACGGATTAACACTCCCGTTAACGACCTCGATTTCTTTGTATCTTTTGCTCCAGGCTTATTTTCCCATAGGTGTTTACCGTGGCGAGGGGTCGGAGTTCTACGATCTTCCACCACCGTACGCTTAGATTTACCTTTCGACTTTCCCCTAAAAATAAAACAAAGACTACTTAACTAAATTCGAACAACAAAGCATGAAGTTGGGATTAAAAAAAAACTTCAACAAAGAATAACGCACATCGAGTTAACCGAACAAAAATTTCGGTCAACAACAAAAAAGTTCGGCTAGCATCCATCATTTTTCCTCTAAAACAGAATAACGTTCAGTTAAAATGTTAATTTTGGAGTAAAACCGAACTTTAAGTTTACATTTTGGACTAAAAAGTTCGGTTGAAAGAACAAAGTATCAATATAGCCGAACTCTTAAGTTCGGCTAAAAAACCTAGAGAAAAAAAAGTTTGGCTAGCCCTGAAATTATTTCTCAACCGAACTGTTCTTCGTGTTCTTAAAAAACAGAAAGTTCGGCTGACGGGAAAAGGATAAAACACTATTTGTGTAGCGGAACTTTTATCTGAACCTATATTTTGAACCATAAAAATCATGATTTCTACTCAAATCGACAATAAAAAAAACATGCAATAAAAGGGGTTTGTCGGGAATCACCTTCTAATTTGCATGTTGGGTTGATTAGGAATTGGTTCTTCCGTTTGGGGCTCGATTTCGGGTTGAAGAACCGGCTCTTCAACTTCTTCTTGTGCTTGATTCGCTTGATTTGCAATCGCCACAATCCCAGGATTAGGTCATACATCTCTTTTAAAATGTTTTACACGACTCATTTGTAGACGAAAATATTAATTGACGACGAAATTTGTTTATGAATCGACGATTAATCGTTTATGGAAGATGAAGAGGGAAAGAGGAGAAGAAGAAGAGTTTTTGAAAAAAAATGGGTATATTAATTAAATACTCTTATATCTAGATTCCTTCACAAATACCCTTATCAACAAATAAATATACCATCCACCTTCTAGAAACCTATCCACTTAAAATTAGTTACCTTAGTACCCCAATTTATTTAATTTTTTCCTTATCTATCACATATAACATTTTTTTTATTTAAAAAAACAACAAATTCCTTCCTCAATCACTTCGCCACCACCACCATTCTACTACCACTCCAATTTGGTTAGTGGTGGTAGCAGTGGTGGTGGTAGAATGGTGGTGGAGGTGGTGGTGGAGGAGGTGGTGGTGGTGTTGGTGTTGGTGTTGGTGTTGGTGCTAGTGGTGGTGGTTGTAGAATAGTGGTGGTCATGGTGGTGGGGTTATGGTGGTGGTGGTAGAATGGTGGTGGTGGTGGTGGTGCTAGTGATGGTGGTGGTAGAATAGTGGTGGTGGTGGTGCTAGTGGTGGTGGTGGTGTTGGTAGAGTGGTGGTGGGGTTATGGTGGTGGTAGAGTGGTGCTGGTGGTAGATTGGTGGTGGTGGCGGCGGTGGTAGAATGGTGGTGGTGGCGGTAGAGTGGTAGTGGTGGTGGTGGTGTCAACATCTAAAGTTGACACCAAAAATTTGGTATCAACATTTTAAATTTGACATCAAATCTGGTGTCAACAACCCAAATTGACACAAAAATTAAAAATTGAGAAGAAAAAAAATTATGTTGACTTTATAATCTGGTGTTAACAACCCAAGTTGACACCAAAATCTAGTGTCAACAACCAAAATTGACACCAAAATTAAAAATTCAAATATAATTATGTTGTTGACACCAAATTGACATCATAATCTGGTGTCAGCATCTAAAGTTGATACCAAAAATCTGGTGTCAATAACCCAAGTTGACACTAAAACTGAAATTCAGAAAAAAAAAAAAAAGTTTTGTTATTGACATCATAATCCGGTGTCAACAATCCAAGTTGATCCCAAAAATAAAAATTCATAAAAAGAAATGTAGTTGACGTCATAATCAGGTGTCAACAACCAAAAGTTGACAACAAAATCTGGTGTCAACAACCAAAGTTGACACCAAAATCTGACATACACGAATGAGTGAACTTGGCGTGAGTCGAACACGCATCATCTGACGTGGAGTCATTCGTGCTACCATTGCACCACAAGTTCAACATGCCACGATTCATTTACATGTATTCCTAGTAACACAACCATCAATACACAACTAGATGGTAACTTGAAAATCCGTGAAACCAGAAACATATAAACGCACTGGCAGAACGATGTATACTCACAGTACGATAGACATTCAACCGCACTGGAATTACATCATACAGTCATGGGGATTATTCAAGAATCAAGAAGTTTAAAAATTCTATTTGCTTAGCTCTTGATAAAAAGATGAGAGCAAGGATAATACGCAGTATAACATACTGACTAACAATATTTCAGCAACCAATGACAAGAAAAGTAACAAGCAACTCACCTTCAAGAAATGTACGAGTGCGTATGACGATAGATCCTCTTCAATTGCCTCAAGTACCTGAAAATGTAGAAGCAAGAAAATATTAACATACTATGTGTTAAGAAGGAAACAGAGTTGCAGAGTTGCTTTCTTCATGATTTATAAAATGTTAGAACTTAGGAGAACGAATAGAAACTGAAAAAAAGTATCCATAGTAACTATAACATCAAGTAGAAAATCTTCCACCGTATAAGCCGATGCTTTTTAATAATTAGAGAAGAATATGGTTTAGTATTGAAACTTAAGTGGCTCAAAACTTGGGAAAAGCGAAGACACACATTACCTCATCACAGAGCTTTTTTGGAAGAACTTTGTCTTAAGGATCAAAGAACCGTGTAAAAAAGTTGTACTCAGAAGACATACAAAGGGTGAATATCCACATACTCGGCATAATAATATTTCTGAGCATAGAGAAGGGAAATATGCCTAGAGAATGTATAATGATCAGAAATTACAGTTTAGTGCTATCTTGTACCATCTTCTAGCTAAGTTTTTAAAATGTTAAGTGAACTACGAGTAAATGATCCAAACAGTTAAAACACAAAACCATACGGTAGCCAGAAATTTATCTGAAACCTTGTACCAAACATGAAAACAAAAGCAAAATTAACAGCCAAATTTCATAAACACGAATTAAGCTTTAAGAGTAAAGTAATCAATTGCATAAATGTACCAAACATGATTAATTTTTCAATTATCCCCAACCATATTACACTATCTCAAATAATGCATACCCATATATTTGCTAAAGCAGAAACTGCAAGTGTGATATTGCAAATTATGTATGACATGGAGAATGCAACAGATTTGTGTGAATGCGAAGTTGAAACTATATCTTTCAAAACTTTGCCCAGCTATGTAACTCTTCAATCCCCATCTTTACCTAAGCTATCCATATGCTATTATGACTAGATTCTGTAATTTTGAGGATGAAGCTGGATTTTCTTAGGATAGTAAAACAATCAATGATTCATTTAGGAAAAAATAGTCAACGTATCCATACCAAAAAGAAACAGATGATACATCAGTTAAGCTTAATCTACTAATAAGAAAGCTATCACTATTAGAATTTTAAATGGAGCCTTATATCAAGACAATGAATTATAAATATACGATGGTGGTGGTGGAAGCGATGGAGGTGGTGGTGGTGTGTTTGATTGGTTTTCGTCTGAGAATCAATGCTGCAACATCCACCACCACCGTTGCAACAACACCAACACCACCATCCACCACCAATCCACGACCAAAACACTAACCCACCACCGTTATTGACCCTATGAATTCAATCATAAAGTTTTTAAAACAAAAAAATAGTTTTCAGAAATTTCAAAACCTAAACCTAAAAATAAAGTTGAATCTTACAAATTTCAGAATCAACAAAGCTCGAGCTCAAATCACTAAATCTTCAACTCAAAAGCCACTCGAAATCGGAATCTCAACTTGAAATTACCAAATCGAAAACCAAAAATAGAATTGATCTCTGAATCTGGTTTGAAATCAGTTGAAATCGGACGTGTAAATCGTGATAGACCTGCTGATAGTAGTGGCGGATGCGACGAAGGTGGTGGTGCCGGTTATGGTGCGGCGATAGAGATTGTGGTGGTGGTGGGAGCAATGGAGATAGTGGAAGCTCAAATTGTTACTGAGATTTGTTTTTAGGAGTGAAGAAGAAGTGGAAGGTTAAATAAGGGATTATGAAAATTATGTTTTTAAAGAAATTTTCAATTATGCCATCAGGGGTATTTGTGAAGTTCTATAGGGATATTTGTGAAGTTCTATAAGGATATTTATGAAGGCCCATGGATAGTAGGGCCATCAAGAGAGAAGTCAGTATACCAGGCTAAGAGGTGGGTGGACTGAATTGGGTATGGTGTTTGGGTGGCTCCCTAATGCAGTTCAAAAGAGAGTCCAGAGATATCCTTGGTATCGTCTATATTTTACAAACAATAAGAACCATAGGTTAGTTACTGTTCAAGTATTATTAGAACGTTGTTGGAAGACTACAAATACGTTCTATTTTAAGGATTTTGAATGCGGTAAGTTTGTTTGTTCTCTAATTAATTTTTTGTATTTTTATTTTATATACGCAAACTTTAGGATTTGTAGTCGAAATTCAATTTCAAAATGTAGTTTGTATGAGTTACACTGTTAGATATATATATGTTGACGGGAATACTATGCGAGGGAGATATGGTTCTATATGACCAACGGAAGTGGATAGAACAATCAAGATAGAAACAACATCTTGTATTGTACTGCGATGATGACCATGAAAATAATGACCACATAGCTATTAAAGCTAGTGGAATCAGAGTCTCTAGGTTGAAGGCTTTCGTACAACGCTATAATAAGAGTGTGCTCCAGGATCCCAATTTATGAGAACGATGACCACTTTGATGAACTCGAAAGAGTGTTTGTGTTATACGTGTTAGGACAATGTCGTTTTACAAATGCTAGCTCAGTGTCACATGTTGGTTTTTTAGAAGACCTTGAAGATTTAGAGTTAGCTCCAATGTATGACTAGGGATCTATATTTTTATCTTCATTGTACATAGGCCTCAGTGAATGCTAGGGCTCCAGACCAAGTTTGAATTGTTTTTGAGGAATCTTGGAGTTAAAAAGCTAACTAATTTTTAAAATTTTTAAAATTTTAAATGTTAAAGTACTAACTAATGAATTTTCCAATGTTTTCTCAGTATTGATGGTATACTTACTTCCGTGTTGGTGAAATTTCTCTACTACAACACAATATTGTTTTCCCAATTATAAAGAAGTACCAGAATGACAATTGGATCCCCATTCAGGTCGATGACGGTCAACACTCTGAGGTGTCTCAAAGGATTCAACAAGTGTGTAGAACAAGCCAATACATTATTACTATGCCATATACGGATCATCTAGAGTACCAAAGTCCTGCTGCTCAAAGGATGCTATTTGAGTTTACACCAATCGGATCTTTCAATACTCCTTGTAGCAAAGGTGCTTGGTAATTTGGCGAAAGACACCTTCTACAACTACAAGGGAGAACAGTAAAAACAATCAACCCACTTCCAAGCGGGGAGATTTCCTTTGATGATTATGTGACGTTAATGCAACTTGGTAGACCATGGGAACGTGTCGATGACTTGGTCGTGGACCCTATTGACATGAGTGATTATAACCGTTGGTTCAACACAATTTGCAAGCCTACCATTTCCATGGAGCCGCAACATGTGGGAGTGATGGATATGCATGCTTTAGGTAGATTGACATTTGATTCCGAGTGGTCAGGGAGGTTCATCTTCTTCGTCATCTATTCCACTGTTTGACTAGAAGGTGCCGAGTATTAATCTAGAAGGGGAGCGTACCACTATTTCAATTACTTCTCAAGCTATGGAACAGACGTATCCTCGGGGGTAGAAGCTACACAAGAAGAGTTGTGGGATAGGTTGAACGATTATTATTGGCGATCACGGAAAATGTAGGATTATTACATGGGGCAGCTGACCCAAATGACGAATATATTGAGTCTTAATATTCTAGATGAATCCAGTCAAGGTCAACCAAGTCATAGAAGCAGTCAAAGAAGTGAAATAACACCAGATCACGGGACACAAACTCATATGACACCTTATGTCGAAGACTTTGATATGATCAGGTTACTCAAGTTCCTTTTCCAGGTTTTGGTGATAAAACTCAAACTCCTTATCCTACTCAAGCTACTATAGCAGACATGTTATGTCAAGGGGAATACAACGACGATACAAGTTGGGTCTTTAATGGTGGTGTTCAAGGAAGTCAACCAGGAAATTAAATATAATTTTAATTCAATGTAACGAAGATTATTAATTGAATTTGATATATATTTTGTGTTAAATCCACTATGTTTATTAAATCAAAAACTAGTGTGTTTCAATTTAATTTATAAAGTTGTTTATGGAAAACGAATTAAGAGGATAGTTTAGGAAAAATGGGGTGAGCAGGTGATAATTCGTCTAATCCTTGTTGAAGTACTTTATTTAGATTCGAGAGATTAATCTGTACAATTCTGGCCAAAACCAGGCAATGGTTGTTCCAGTCTTGCTTCAGTCGCAAAGGAGAAGAAGAAGGGTTGGTCTTAGGGAGGGGAGCGAGAGAAAAATTGAGGTCAGAGTATCAGACTATGTGGATGTAATTGGTGTGAATAGCTATGATCAAGTTCTATGTGTAAGAAGGTTGAATGATCGATTTGTTCGATGTTGTTCTGTATTTATACTTCTCTCGTACTTAGACTTGGAATTTCCCATGTTCAATAGTTTGAAAATCTATCTATATCAGAGCTATTGTAACTGTTCACCTGACCTCATCATGTAAGAAGTGTCGATGAGTAGTGGTGAAGTGGAGATGGTGGAGGATATGCTGACAACTGCTCCCACTTTGTTTGAGGTTGAATGGACGGTTTCTCAACCTACCACTTCTCTACTCAATTGCTAATCGAACTTTCCAGATTCTCTGTAGTGGGTGCATTGCTGCACCACGTGTCGTAAACCGCCATACCAATAACCTAGTAAATATCCCCCCACGTGTGACATTTAAGGTCTCGTGTAATTTTATAGCATTTCAAAATTGTTAATGTTAAGTCAAATAAGGCCTTCTTAGTTGGTCTCTTGACTAAAGACTTGTCTTGCTGATGAGTCTAGCAAGAATAAAATAAAATATATATTGATTTTATTTATAAGGAACAGTGTGTTCAACTTGGTCAATTTTGTATTGACGTGTTTTATAGAAAAATGAATGTATCATGTTGAGTATAAGCATATATATAGCATGTTGAGCACAAGAATATGTATGTGAGGCCACACATGAAAATATATGTGTGTGAGGCCACATATAAAATATATGAGTGAGGCATAGTATGGCTTTGATAGACAAGGCAAGAGACTTGACTTGGATAAACAAGTTGATCTTGGTAGCTAATGCGGATAAGCTTAGCTAGGTGAGATAGACAAGCCTGCTTAGGGTTAAGAAGGACAAGCCTACCTAAGGTTGGAAGGATAAACTTGCTAAGGGTTGACGGGCAAGCTTTTTTCTAGGTGGGATTGACAAGTTTGGACAACCAAGTTTGGACGGATAAGCTTAATGATTTAAGCTAAGACTCATACGAACTATGTTATAGACTAAGGTTCAAATGAACTGTGGCCGTAGGCTACTAAGGCGCACACGAACTTTGGCCATAGCTTTGGAACGCTTGTAAGTGTTGCAAATCTAGCTTTTAGCCTTTTCCTTTGGCAATTAGGGTTGAAAAATGTTTCATTGATCATTTGAAATGTTTATAAGTGTTGCGAACTTATTTTTAATGTTTCCAAAGCCTTAAATTGAGTTCTTTTCATGCTCTTCAAATTGGTTGTCTCTCTAAGCGAGGATTAATATAGCTGAGGCTGGGTTTAGCTAGTAGAAGCTATGAAATTGCATATGGAAAATTTGGACTAAGTATCTAAGCAGAAATATGGTACTTTAATCAAGTAGATTCGTGTGTAACCTCTATATAACGGTTATATAGTTATTTTAGTGAGTCAATATTGTTCAATTGAGTATGAGTATTGACATAAGATAATTTTTGGGAATCCAATTGCAGAATGTAACACCAAATGATACTCAAATTTCTCTACACTAGTGGGCAATCCATCTAGGAGCTTGAGATTTTATGTAAAAATCATAGAATATCTGTGAAAGTCATAGTGAGCATCAGAGTTATTCTGATGATTACATATATTACTGAATGTTGATTCATTCAATAATTTTTTATCGTATATGTAGCTTACCATACACAAAGAGAGGACAGGGATAAGCGCCTGAGAGAGGACAGGGATAAGCACCCTCCCTAAAACTATTTGCAGAATTTTGAGGTTTAATATTTCTCAGACTTGGGGCTTGAGAGATAATTTTACTATTTTACCCTTGAAAAAAACCCACCATCTACATTAAGTCTCATGCTTAGCGCGGAGTAATGTTATGTGGTAAGCACTAGATGGTGTCCTGTCAGATGAAATAAAATAAAATATAACTTTATAGTTTAATGGTTAGATATTACCAGGAGAGTGGTAGTTGGCTTGAACTTTCGAGTAAGCAATCTGGAAAGCCATCTTGGATGAATAAGTAATGATCCATGGTTGAAAGACCAAAGTAGAACTTGGATTTGATCGAACAAGTACAACTTAATGGTAGGAGGATGAGCATGGCTCAAAGTTGAGGCGTGTAAGCTTGGTTGGAGCTAAGATGGATAAGCCTGGTTAGGTAGCAGATAATCTTTGCTAGAATTTATTGGACTACATGCCTAGGTCTGAGCTAGATTAACGAGTTGTAGCTGGATGGAAAAGGTTGGAGCTGAAGGAAAAGGTGGACAGGCTTCGAAGATTTTTAGCAAAGTTTGTCGGACAAGCTTGCTGGCAGGCGAATAAGCTTGTTGACAGGCGGATAAGCTTTCTATGGACGAACATGCTTTGGGTGAAGTTGATGCAGACAAGCTGGAACTGTTGGATAAGCTTGTCTAGGGATGACAAGCAAGCTTAAGGTTTAAAATCAGGACGATCAAGTCTTGAGCAAAGATGGACGGACAAAGTGGAGAAAAACTAGGGCATACAAGGTCTTGAGCCAAGTTGGACGGAAAAAAGGGAGTCCTCCTATGGTTGGACGAAAAAGAGAGAATCCATATATAGTTGGACAATAGGGAGTCCTCCTTTTTATACCGAGCAAAGCAATTCTCTTCTTCTCTTTCAGTGTCACTATCCTCTGCTCACCCATCATAGTATTATCCTGTCATTAATAGTGAGGTAATCTTTGCCTTGTCTCTTTCACGTGATCGTACAACTCCAGATTGAGTTTATGTATATTTTCTTTAAGAAGAACTTCTCATATGCTTGTTTAAATCTTTTAACCCTATTTTTCTTCTTTTTATAGACCTTGTTAATTCTTTCTATTTGCACGAGGGCATCAATTTCACCATCAACCATTATACTCGGGTAAGTTATGGTTTGGACCGAATTTTTTTTTTCTTTTTTTTTTTACGTGAACCGTTCACGTGAAAGATTTTTTTTTATTTACTCATGCTCCCACCATTGCTTGGTTCTTGTGAGAACAAGCTTAGTCTTGCTTCACATGTATGTTTCATCTTTCCCTTTCTTGGTTGTTGCGGCTAACATGTAAGTCAAAGTTCAACAATTCTCCTCTTTCGTCGTGAAAACTCAACGTTTTAGGATTTTTGGTGAAAAGTTTTGACTCCATCAATCTTCGATCCTAGTCTTCCGTGATAAGGCTTGTGAAATTTCAAATCTTCGGGATTTTAAAATTTAGGATTTGGATTTGTGTATATATATAACTGAATAGGTTATCCTCCTCATCTTCATTTTTTATCCTTTTCTAAATATTTTACTCAAACCATTTCTTTTGTTTTGAAGGAGACACATATATCATGCGTTTTACGAATGGATGATAACCAACAGAACCTTTTCTATTTTCTCAGAGTGGGAGAAACTTGGGATTAGGGGAAGCTTCGCCTCCACCTGTCAAAGTTAACAGGGTTGATAAGAGTGTCGCTCCTGTAATTTTCTCGTATAGATTTTTATGTCCTGATTTGATTATGTATGCTGCTTATATATTGTTTCATATAACTCTTTTTTTTCCCAGAGTGACAGTACAGGTCGTGTCATAGGAACATATGTGCTAGTGATTGATGAGGATAGACCTAAGCAAAATTCTTCTCCTTTTGCTAATCATACTGCTCTGTAATTAATTTGGCGGATGATGACTTGGGGATTGATGTTCATGAGTATCCTGATGCAGGCTTGCCCTTTCGATATTTAAATAAAATCTTTGTCGACTGAGCATCGAGTTATAGAAGTATTTCTCGTGCTGAATCAATAGGTTGATTTGTACACCAGAATCTGGAAGAAGTATGGCCAAATTGCCACTAAAAGGTTAGTGACATATTATACCTCTGCTTTAGTCTCTACAGTGCAATGCCTTCTCCCCATGATTGATGAAATGTAAAATGTAACTCTTCATGAAGTCAAGAACTTGGTTATCCTAAGATGGGAAGACTTATTGTCTACCTTTGAAGCCATGAAATTTAATGTAAGTTGGCTTCGTCAGTGGTTGGATGTTGTCAAAGCCGATCGTGCAAGTGTCATTGCTAACGTCCTTCCTGCTTTAAGAGCTATCATGGGAGAAGAGAGGACTCTAGAAAAATAATCAGCAAGAGTGGAGAAGTCGATTCAAGATTTTAAAGCTCAGACTTAAAGATTCCAAAGGAGGATGAAGATGTTGTACAAAAGGGACTATCGATTGTTTGATGGTTTATTCTAGGTAGTGAACTTTGATATAGGTTTTTTTTTAATAAGTAGGTAGTTGAAATAAATGACCGAGTCAATTTAAAGAAACTTTTTTTCTTTTATATTAATGTAATCTAATTTGAATTGTGAGTAGACAATGTATAACACTACTCTTTGAAGGAATTGAAAAGAGAAATTATACGGTAATATTTGAAAGGAATGTTAATTTTTGTCTAACCATAGTATTATTTGATCCACTTTTCATTGGATATGATCCCTTGCACACCCTCATTGACACTAATGATTTTGTAGTATCCACTGGCTATTGCTTTAATTACCACGTAAGGAACTTCCCATTTAGGGGAAAATTTCGGAGCAGACATGTCCTGCTAAATATGTTTGGTTGTTTTGAGCATCAAGTCTCCTACTCTGAATGTTCTGAGCTTCACTGCTTTGTTGTATGTGCCTTCGAAATCCTCTAACGAAAAGTTTATGCATGCTTCTCAGCTCTGGCTCGCCTTGATTCAATAGTGTCGAGCTTTACTATCCTGGAGTTAGATATTTCAGCTTCATCCCATTGAACTCCACTCGCTGTGGAAATTCTGGATGATGGAACCTTGATTTTGGCTGGAAGGATGGCATCGGCGCCGACAAGTGAATATGGTGACGTCCCGGTAGAACACCTGGGTGCAGTTCGATATGCCCATGATGCCATGGGTAATTGATCATGCCATGTCCTAGGGTTGTCATTTATTGTTCGACTAAGGATGCCTATCAAAATCTTATTAGTGCTCTCAGCTTGGTCATTCCCTTGAGGGTAGTAAGGAGTAGAAAAGACTTGTCTGATGCCATAACCTTGCAGCAGGTTTCTGACTTGTTCAGTATCTAAAGGCGTGCCATTTTCTGTGATAATATGCTTGGGGACACCAAATCTGCAAATGATGTATTCTTTGATGAACGTTGCAACCTTTTCTCCAGTTATACTTTTGAGAGGGATAACTTCAATCCACTTAGTAAAATATTCAGTAGATGTGATGATATAATCATGTTGCTTTGACGATGGTGGGTTGATATTGCCAATGATATCCAGTCCCCATCTATATAAGGGCCAAAGACTGCTTATTGAATGAAGAGACATGCAGGGCGTATGAATGAGGTTCCCATGAACCTAGCATTTGCGATATTTTTGGACAAATATAGCTGCATCATCTTCCATGGTCGACCAATAATATCTTTCGTGAATTTGGAGAAATAATTTTCTCTTCCCTTGGTGTTCATGTGCCTCCTTCAGCATTATGGCGATTTCGGAGTTGGCTAAGCAATGCAGTAGGTTTCCTCCAAAACTTTTGCGGTATAGGATCCCTTCATGAAAGATAAATCTTTTGGCCTTCTGTTTTATCCTACTTGTGTTAGTACCTAATAATTGATTCTAGGAAAAACAATATACTGTAGAAGTACTTTCTTTAGATTCGGAAATCAAAGTCGTACATGGCAAGCCTAAACCACGATAGTATCCGTCCCTTCCTGCTTTGGTCACAAGGAGAGAAAATGAGTTGATATTAGGGGAAGGAAGCAAATAAAGTTGAAGGAATTTTTGTGTTAAATTGTGTGTATAGATGTTGAACTATTGAGAAAATAACAGAGCTTGTGAGAATGATAATCTTGTTCTGTTTCTGAAATGGGCTAAGCAGCCTATTTATAATAGTATGAGAATACACGATTTCCTTGTAAGTAGTGGAGGTAATGAAGAGATGGAGAGATGGAAATTGTGGGAGTAATGGTTTAACCACCCATTATGCTTGGAAGTTTCTGGAAAACCATTATCCCATTATCTCCTCAACTTCTACAACCATCACCACTACTTTTGTAACTTTCAGATCATGGGGTGTTTGCCACGCCACATGTTGTTGTAACCACCAGACAAAAAACCCCATGAATAATCCCCTCATGTAATTGTTTTAATTTCTTGTAGGAGTTAGTGGAGTCATGGACTCAAATCTCGTGAGTTTGTCGTAAGATAATGCTACCAATGAGTTTGTGCCAATCATGGAAAGAGTACGTTTGTGGCATGTTTAGGACATGTAAGTTTTGCTAGAACGAGCAAGTGAAGATGGTGCTGGAACAAGCAAGTGAGGATAATGCTAGCACAAACATGGACGAAAAAAGTACAAAAAAAGGTAAGGAAAAAGGAGTACCAGCGCTAGCATTGGCCAGGATAGCGTTGCTAGCAGCGCTAGCGCTGCTGCTAGTGCTATTGCTAGTACTCGTTTGGCGCATACTTTGTTAGCTTCTTTTTGGCTTTTTGGCCTTTTTATGGCCTTTTGGCACATGTGTGTGCTACTCATTGGTGTTGGGAGTGTGGCTAGGGTTTTCCAAGGATCGCACTTGCTAGTGTCGTGGTTATTTCCTATGCACCACTAGCTTTGACATTCATTAATGTCGTGGCAATATTTATGGCCTGTTTAGGGTTTCTCAATTGTATGAGATTCATTGTTATCATTTTTTCCTTAACTTTTATGCAGTTAATACAAAAACATTTTCAAGAGATTCAGCCGTGGGAGTTTGCAACTTGAAATTATGCTTGATGTGAATCTGCATCTAATTAGCGTTTTTATTCAGATATGGCATAAATTTTATTCTGAATGTTCGCAATTTTGTATAATCAACATATTCTGCTTAATACAAATAGTTTATATAGATGCACATGAAATAACGAGGGTTTAGCTAGGTAAAGCCCTGAAATTTTGAAAGTGCATAAATATATATATAAAAAAGCTACAGAGCTATTGTAGCTATGAGCTGAATATGCATTCTCAATTCTCTTGCGGAATGTAAGATAACAGTCTTTATTTATAATTCTGATGTCGGTTCAGGAATTTATACATATTGATTTCATGCTTCTACATCTAGGCGAAAAGCAATATTATAATTTTCTCCCTTGTCAAAAATCCACCATCAACAACTTGCTTCTCTCTTATATAAAGGTAGGACATTATCTCAAATGTACTTAACGTATGGCTCTCGCCAGTCCCCAGTGTAGTGGATGGTCAAAGCTTCTAATTGATGTGGTGGTGCTTGACAGTCAGAGCAAGCACATTGCAATGCTCAAGATTGAGTCTCCATGTCTGGCCAGTAATACCCAAGACGTTGGAGGTGTCGATAGAGGGTTACTACTAGAGTTTGTCCACATATTTCATTATAAACATGATGGAGTTGTTGTCGTGCTTCTTCATCCCCTAGACATCTTGACAGTGACCCATTTGAGTTTTTGAAGTATAGTATTCCATGAAGCAAGAAGAAGTTCTTTAGGCTTTTAATTTTGATTTTTTTCGTGAAGAAGTGAACTACTGAGTTCGTTGATGATTGATGTCCTCCAGTCATTTGTTTGAGTTTTCTCAAACTCAATCAACCAAGTTGATGACATAGTCCGCCTTTTTACTGTCATGATTTTCTCATGTCCTTCAAATTGTAGCTTATAAGCTAAAGTATCTAGAAAATCAGCATGTATATTGTTGGTACGTCCAATATGGTCTATTGTTGCTTCAGCAAAGTGATTCAATAGTTTCCGAGCCTCGGCTCTGTAAGGAGCCAATTGTTGCTTCTTTAAGGGAGTATACTCCATTCATCTGGTTGACTATCAGCTTAGAATCACCTCTTATCTTCATATGTGTTGTTCTTGCTCGCTTGGCTAGCGAAAAACCTATTATGAAGGTTTCATATTATGTTGAATTATTAGTACATTCAAAATCCAGTTTGAATGAGTGGGAGAAGACTTCACCGGTCGGAGATACTAGAAACACGCCAGCTCCTCCTATGTTATTACTAGGAGAAGCAGAGCCATCAAAATATAACAACCATGCTTCTTCTTTGATGATGGAAATTTCAGGGAATTCTCCTGGTACGTCTTTATACAACATAATAATGTCCCCGCCTGGGAAGGCTGCTAGTAAGTATGCCACCGCTTTCCCTTTCACCGTTTTTGGAGAGACGCATGCTATGTCAAACTCTGACATCTGATGTAGCCACTTAACAACTTTTCCTGTTAGGGAGGGCTTTGATAATAGGAATTTGATGGGATCATCTTTTGCAACCAACACTACTCTGTTAGATAATAAGTAGTGCCTAAGTTTCTGTATGGCGTGAACTAATATAGGCATGCTCTTTTTTCTTTGGGATACTAAGTTCAGCATCTTTCAGTGAACGACTGATGTAATAAACCGGATATTCAACTCCCATGTCATCCTCTTGAGAGAGAAGGGCTCCTGTCGCGATATCACTAGAGGTTGTATATAGAAGTAGGGGTCGTCCTACTATGGGAGATCTCATAACAGATGGTGACAACAGTAATTGCTAGATTTTAAAAAATGCTTCATGTTGAGTGGCTGACCAAACATAGCTTGCCCCTTTATTTAGTAGTGGAGTGAATGAAGCGACAAACTGCGCTAACCTTGAATGAAGCGTCTGATATACGATACTTTTCCTATGAATCTCTTGAGTTGTGTCACAATCTATGGTGGAGGCATGGTAGTGATTTCCTGGGCTTTAGCTGGATCTACCTTGATCTCTTCTGGTGTTACTCGAAATCCTAGGAACTTGCCAGAAGAAACACCGAATGCACACTTCATAGGATTCATCTTTAATTTATATTTGCGACACCTCTCAAATACTTGGTGCAACACTTGCAAATGGCCTGCCACAGTTTTGGATTTGACCACCACATCATCAACATAATCCTCTGCTTGCTTATGCATCATGTCATGGAAGATTGCAGTCATGGTACGTTGATAGGTAGAACCTGCATTCTTTAGGCCGAAAGGCATTACAGTATAGTAAAAATTTCCGATTGGAGTTCGAAAAGCAATTTTACTAGCGCCATGTTCATACATCATGATTTATTTGTAACCACCATAGCCATCCATGAAAGAGAACATGCCATGGACACTAGTAGAGTCAACTAACATATTCATGTTTGGAAGAGCAAAAGTGTCCTTGGGACAACACTTTTTCAAATTCCTAAAATCTATACACAACCTAATTTAACCATTTTTATTCTTGACAAGCATGACGTTTTCCAACCAAGTAGGATGTTGTATAGGCATGATAAATCCAGCAGTGATTAGCTTTTGTGTTTCAGTTTTGGCTTGTTCTTCTATCTCGTGCCTGAATTGCCTTTGCGGTTGTTTGTCAGGTTTGGATCCAGGGATGATGTGCAGATGATGAGTAACCAATTGGTCATCTATACCAGACATCTCTTCGTAAATACATGCGAATGTATCTTGATATTCCCTTAGGATCTACAAGTCATGTTCGTTCATCTGGTGGTAAGGACGAACTAATTGAGACGGGTCATGTCTCGATGTTGACCGTTTTTAGCTCATCTGTTGTCGAATCTGTGCTATCTTGCAGCTGCCGTGGCACATCTTGCATTTCCTCCCAGTCTTGCATCTATTCGATGTCATCACATTCTTCTGGGTAGGAAGGCTCGTCAACAGCCTCCCATGTTAATTGCTAACATCACCGACGAAGGTAGATTACTCCCCCTTTAGTATCATAGTTGGTGATGAAGTTGCGTCCCCTCTTGTTGTGAAAATGAGTTGGGATTCTGGCAATTCACGGTTATTGCTTGGCAAAGCTTGATGAGAGAGGTGTTTATGGGAGCTTGGTCTCTTCCTTAGGTGTTGGAAATAACATCCTCTCAGTCTTCTCAATTGACGCCCAAGTAGGTAGCGTGCTGTAGTTTTTTTTTGGTGGTCCGTGTTCATTGTCTCTTGGTTCGAAGAATTCAGCATCGTAGATTGGACCATAAGGAGATGAGGATGCCGATATGCGGATAATTTTGTCCTTGACCATAGTCTTAATGCATATTTTACATATTTAGAGTATCAATTTCATACTAGTATTTGCTAGATTTCTTGTGAATTATTGTATATTACGTTCTTTTTGTAGTTTATGTCTTTTATAAGGTGAATCATCCAAGAAGGAGCTACAATGTGTTAGATTGTGTAAGGAAAGAAGTGCTACAAAGGAAGAAGATCAAAATACCAAGTGTAAGTCGTCCAAATTCAGGAATTCCCATCACCATATTTAATAGAACGAAGAAACGAAGCCAACGGTGAAAGAATGAGGTCATTCCGGCTTCATATGAAGAAGTTATAAGAAAAGAAAGTTCAGGATTTTCACGATTGGTCAAGCCGTCGAGAAAAGAAAATTCAGAATGAAATAATTTTCTCGATGTCAATCCATCGAGAAAAGAAGAATTCTCGATGGGTCAGCCATCGAAAAACTGAGCATGAAAACCTATTTTTGGCATATTTTGGAGTTTTGGAAACCTATTTCGACCGAGATTCGAGCATAATACTTCTACAACTTGGACACCTATATAAGACACAATTCTAATACTTTTGAGATAAATTTTGAGAGCAAGATTTATATGGAGAAGGGAGAAGAGAGATTAATTATATTTTCTAGGGTTTACCCCTTTAGGGGGAAACCAAGCTATTTCTTCTTCTTTTCTTATATCCTGAGTAGGTAACTTTGTTCTATTGGTTGGGGATGTATTTCGAAGTCTAAACATGTAAATAAATCTGGCTGGTTAGTTTAAATGTTAATGATCTCTTTTATCGCTTATGTTCTATTGTTTATATCGCCATGTATGATTGAAGACGTGTTCATATAAGTTTCAAATTGAATGGTCATGTATTCATATCTAAAGCTAAAATAGGGTTTGAGATCCGGAATTGTCGAAAAACTCTAATCACAAGTAGTACAACATAGTTGTTAACGACGGGATGTTGCCATGCGATTATATGTAAAAGCTTAACCTAGATTAAATCTATGTGGCTCTTGCATCGGATTGCTTAGAATAACCTCAACTCACAAAGACCATTGCTTTTATTGGGTTAAACTTGAGTGGCTCTTGCTCCAAGTTATTGAATGAAAAGGATTCAAATAGTGGCTCTTGCGCCTTTGATGATACAAAGAGTTTTGCCGGAGTAAGCCTGCGATAAGATGCTCTAGGGTTATTGGTATGAGAAGGATTGAACATTAAATTGAATCGATGTACGAGCAGGTTTGGTGATGGAAGATGAAACCTCTAATCGGTATTTCCTTTCCTTTGATAATATTTATTCACTTTGCTTTTCTTTTGTTAGTTTAGTTTAATTTAATTTATTACAATCCACCCTTGGTTAAATAAGAAGTTGAAAACAAATAACAATTCACAGCTCCTCGTGGGAACGATCCTTACTACCGTCATATTACTTATTGGTATTAGTGGGAAACATCTGAATTAATTTGTTCCACGTACGACACACATCAAAATTTGGCGATACTGCCGAGGAGCAGTTGGAAATTGTTTGAGATTTCTTTTTGTTCTATTTTACGTTTTTGTTTTAGTGTTTTTCATATTTTTAGGTCTTTGTGGTGTGAATAACTTGTTGAAGGAGTTCTCTACTCGTCAAAAGCGGGAGGTAAGTTCCAAATACAAGTTGTAAGTATCACTTTTATTTTTCTTTTTAGATTTTTTTTTAGATTTTATTATTTACTCTTTGTGTGTCATCATGTTTTCTTACGGAAAGAACATGTATGGTACACAAGATCAAGTATACAATAATAGTAATCAGTTTGGGTTTCAACCTCAATCCTTTGACAATTTCTAACCATAGGGGGAGTATAATCACAACCAATCCTTTGGTAATAACCAATGTTCCACGTACCCTTTTGATAATTCTCATACATGCCAACTTTCTAATGGTGGGTATCTAAGTGAAGAACTACATGGATGGGAGGATAGTCATACTTCCAATGATTCCTCTAGTTTTGAAAAACAGATGTGCACCATGTTAGTAGAACTTCAACAACAAATTCAGCTACACCAACATGGCATTAATGAATCACTTCAAGAACTTCAAAAATGTGCAGAGAATTTAATGATGCACATTCAATATGAGGAAGGAATGAGAGAAGAAGAAATTTGGACTCAAATCCAAAACCGCTCTAACATTCTTGTACACAATAATGAATATGTGATCAATGATGATTATGAAAAAGACCAATCTTTGGGGATATTTGATGACACTAGTGTAGTTTACTCAAGCCTTGATTTTAATAATGATCAAACACGTATTCAAAAGCTAGAGGTTGAGGATGATGCAATGGGTGTTCTAAAAAAATTCCTAACAACTAGAATTGAGTCCGCAACAATATATGATCCTGAAGTAAAGAGTGTTGAACATGATGCAATTGAGACTAGAAACACAAAAATTATCATGGAACAAACTTATGTTATCTATGAAAGTGACGATGATTATGAAAGTATATCATCTAAACCAACTCATAGTGCCATTCCTGGGGAGTATACAATGGAAGATGCTTTTACGTATAAATCTTTCTAGTCTGCTGACGACGAGGAGTATGAAGTATTTTAGAATGAAACCGAATTGATTAATATCGTGGAAGACCCAGTTGAGCTTGCCAAGAATTATAATGATAATGTTGATGCCGAGATTTTGATTGAGGAAAAGACTAATGAAGATTGGTTGAAAAGTTTGATAGAGGACCACGATACACATGAGGTAAATAATTCATTGAAGTTATTTAAGAACAATGAGGATCCTATAATACAAGAGATAGTGGAAGGTTTGTCTAATCATTTACATAATTCTATTTCTTATGATCCTACTCTAATCGAAGTAGTTTCTCAAGAAGTTGTTAACCCAACTTTTAAGAAAATACCTCACTTAGGATTGGAGTTGTGTGCTTCCAAAGTTTTAAATGATTATTTTACTTCTAAATATCCACCATTATATATGCTTGATTCTAACACTGTGCAGGTTACCCTTGAGAAACCTGTAGAAGTTCCCGAATTCTATGTTTTATATACACTTTCAAGTGTAGAAAGAACTAAGTGTTGGGGTAACTTCTTTATGATAATGGTTTCACTAGTACTATCATATGCTAACATTTGTGTGAAGCTGTTATTAGAATTGCAGATTATTATCTGGGCGGATCCCCAGATTTTTAGATTGTTGGTGCATAGACAATACCAGAAGGTCAGGATGAGGACGTTAAACTAAGCGCTGAATGAGAGGCAACCCATTGATTTTGTTTTCTAGCTTTATCTTTTTATTTTTAGTATTGTTAATTTGTATATCTTATTAGAATTTCCCACCTTGAATATTACATTGGACGAATCAATTTACGTTGAGGACAATGTGAAGTTTAAGTGTTGGGGAGTGTTTAGGCATATAGATTCTTAATATTTGCTTTTGTAGGATTTTTTAATTTTTTTTTGTACATTTTGCATGAAAACCTCCAACTTTTAAACTTTTTGAGTCACTTTGTATACTTCTAGCTAAGTTTACATACGGAGTTCTAACCGAAATAACTGAACTTAAAAGTACTAGAGAACTATATTCATAGTTCTTAGTTGTTGAGAGGCACGAGATAACAAAAATGGACAGCGACCGCCAGTAGAGATTGAAATATTAGAGTAGTTTATCATTCAATACCCATGAGTGAGGCACCAAACTTTCAATTTCCCGTTTATAGTGTTTCATCTGTGCAAACTCCAGGTAGAATGATGAGCTACCTAACTTTGCACTAATTTCAGCACTACTTTTTGATCTCTTGAGTGCTATTTCTATCAATCATGAGGGTGTCATCAGAATTGCTAACTCTATCTTATAGTCTTGTTTGCAGTTGGCACCATTATGTCTCTCAACAACAACAGGTCGATAGAAAAACCATTATCATCAATAACCGGAGCATTACAAATTTGCAGGAAAGTGGAAGACATTCAAGGTTTACAAACAAAAATACAAGAAAGAAAAAATTTCATATTCAAGTGAAGCAACTATACAATAAGTAGAATTATATATACATGTTTAAAACTTATGTACAAGAGTGAAAGAAATCAAAAGATGAGAGTTAGTGAAGTTCATGATATCGAGATGATAAAAGTTATGAAGAATCAAGTGGTAAAGTCCTTATTCCACGACCATAGTAGTTTCATTATTTATATAATCTCACTTTGTAATTTATTTTGAATAAAAAAAATAAAAAAAAATGATTATCATTGCTTTAGTGTATATTTTCTTTTGTATTCATTCAATAATGTCGTGGGGAAGAATAAATCTATAAAGAAGTTTCACGCAACAAAGAATTGAGGAAAAGGGTTACAGATTGTCAAAGTTCAACCAAGTTCAAGAGTTCATGATCAATAGTTGAAGACCGAAGACTAAAGATGTTTCTGTCACATGTTGTGGGAGTGGTGCTGATTGTAGATCGGGTGAGAAGGTAAGTAAATGTTCTCATCCTTGCATAGTGGTTGGTTTCCTTTCGTAGAGATCAGTAGAAAAAAAAGGGTTCTTTTTCGTCCCACGTTCTATGGGATAATATCTTCATATAATTCGGAAGGTTACCTTTCCTTCCCACCATTCAACGTGTGCATGATTTCTATCTTCAACCCTAACTGCACACAGGTAAGAACCCTAAAGTGCTTCTTTTGAGTATCAATTTCATAAATTCCTATTGGTGAGGCAGAATTCTTATTCGGTCACTCTTGAACTTGGATTCTTTCATATGGTAGTTTCCTCCTGACTCAAGGGCTAAGCTTGAGAATAATGTTCTTTGATACATCTAACTTCTTATTATTAGTGTGTAGAATCTTTATGTCCTCGTTTCTATTCAGATGCATGTGCTCTGGAACGTTTGGAAGTTGGAGTAGGTTTTTTGGGTATACCTCTTGTAAACCCTCACGAGACTATAACTCGTCCACTAGGTACACCTAGGGGTTTAAAGGTTTGTTACACAAGCTAAGTGTAACCGTGTCCTCACAAAAGGGAGTTTTTATATTTTAGGATCAGTTGAGTTTAGTTTGCTCGAGGACTAACAAAAGCTAAGTGTGGGAGAATTTGATAAGTGCATATTTTACATATTTAGAGTATCAATTTCATGCTTGTATTTGCTAGATTTCTTGTGAATTATTGTATATTACGTTCTTTTGTAGTTTATGTCTTTTATTAGGTGAATCATCCAAAAATGAGCTACAAAGTGTTAGATTGTGTAAAGGAAAAAGTGCTACAAAGGAGGAAGAACCAAATACCAAGTGGAATTCGTCCAAATTAAGGATTTCTCATCACCGTATTTAAGAGAACGAAGAAACGAAGCCAACGGCGAAAGAATGATGTCATTCCGGCTTTATATGAAGAAGTTATAAGAAAGGCAAGTTCAGGATTTTCACGA